>DWQW01005386.1:0-17919 GCA_018249695.1 Heliconius erato demophoon
TCTAAAGATAAAAAATACAGGTTATATATGTATCGTGTATTACTCATAACACATTTAGCATGTGACAATTCAGCGCAAATTTTGCATTGAATAAAACAAAAAGTTCAAAAACGAGTTCTTAATTGTTCAAAATATGGCTTTATATTTAACTTTTTTTCTTTTTCTTGCTGGCAACAGTTGAGTTTATGTGATTATAGAATAAAAAAAAACATTTTTACATCTATTCTAATCATGATTGCAATGTTTTTTTAAAATTAAATATAACTAAATATTAAATTCCTACCTTAATGAGATCATGCACCAGCGATGATATAAACATTTTGTCCAATTTAATATCCTCATTTTCAATTATATCCTGCAATGATAAAATAAAATAAAATAAAATAAACAACGTTTTTTGTTTTTAGGTAGGTAATTTAATGTAAATAACGACTATTTAGTGACACTTAGTGGTTCTAAAACTAATTCTGAAACTGATCCGTGACTACATTGTGACTTCAGCAAAGCGATTGTTGCTCAACTGGCACGCTCGAAAAGCCATAAAGTAAGAACTGAACTGAACTGAATTGAATCGTGTGACGGACATTAAAGCGGTAATAATAAGTACATATGTATAGTTAATAAAATATGGCTGTACATTGGAAACAACACAAGTTTGGTTTTTACCAAACATATGAATACAAACTCCATTAATTCAGAGTTTCCTGTGAATTTTAAATTATAAAACAACAAAAGGATAGTGTCTGTAAACGAATATAACATATTGAAACTTCTAAAAATTAAAAAAATGGGGGAAAAGCAGTACAACATCGATACTTACATACAAACTCCCTTTGGCACAGTAGTCGGTTAGCAGTAAAACTCGTAAAGGCTCTACTACTGCGCCTATGAAGGAATTGAGGTTGTCGTGACGGAGCTCGCGGAGAAGGCGCATCTCCTTCATCACGTCACGTGGTATATCCTGGATTATACAATAGAATGTTGTGTATACATAAATAACATTTTTCTAGCCTCACGGTGTATCTCAGCGTATAGCAGAGTAGGCAGAAGTAACCTAGTGTTAACACACGAATGTTGTGACATTGCGCGTCGAGTACTGAAAATATCGCCTGGCTTGTTACCAAATGAAAGTAATTCATGCCCCTGAACCGTCATACTTGCAGCAGGACGCTGTGGGGTTGCGTTAAGGCCGCATCAAATATAAAATCATGTTCTTTTGTGCCGAAAATAAAATTAATAAGAGAAATTTGAAATCGGAATATACAAATGGTTTTTACAAATGTGTCATTGCGAGCATTAGGTCAAACTATCATCAGCTCAGAAGGCAGTTCCGCTGAAATAGCCGTCGCGATATGTAGCAATTTATCTACGTAGAGGAAGTAAAAATAACTTCAATACAAATCTATCACTAACATTGTTATAAACAGATATAGACAATATTTGTTGCTTACTTTCTTTTTGCTGAACTTCAACTCCTTAATGCGTACAACGTTTCCTTTATATTGGGCTGTCGATGTAAATATTTGTGTGCAACATTTGCTCTCATACGACAAACCACTTGCTAAGCTTAACTGTAACCATTAAAAATACACTTTATTAATTTTTTCTTGTAAATATTAGTAAATATATATATTTATAGCTAGTGTAAATTATTTTAGATTTCCTCGCTCTGGTATAAAGTGCGACATTAAGTTTTGACACTCTAATCTGGTTAATACATTATGAAAAATATTATAACATTATATATACAGAGTGTTTTTGTCAGCCCCACTGTAAATGAAAGTTTTAACTACTCTATAAAAGCGTAATAAAATAAAAAAAAAATAATTTCCCAAAAAATAAAAAGTTATCTTTTCAAACAAAATTAATATTAAAATTATGGTTGTAAAATAAAACGCCGCTTGTCAAGAACGACGCACGCAGACATAAACCTATCAAAGGGAAACCGCCGCATACACCTCATTACGAAATCGAGTCGTAGGTATTGGCGGGAAAGTTCAAAGTTGTTTAACCTTTAGTATTTTTTTGTAGTAGTATGTGTTTAGATTATTAGTGTTTATGCGTTACTGCGTCACATTTATACAGGTATGGATAAACATCGTGAAATGAAAAAAAATCCTAATTCTAAACTGTTGAGGTATCTTGGTTTATTTCTTTAGATATTGGCTTAAAATATTTTACTCTATATGCTGTTCCCGTAAAAGGAGCGCTGACACTTCCACCCTGTATATTATTTTTAAGCTTCACGACATATCCCACGTACAGCAGGACCAGCAGAAGAAACTTAGTATTAAGCCACTCGTTTATCCATTTTCCGCTCAATTTTCGAGACATTACGTGTTGAGTGGTGGAACTTAATACCGCTTTTTGTCTTGTTACCAAATCAAATCAAAATCAAATCAGTTTCACACTGTATCCCGAACACAGGATGGTAAGCAGTGTTAAGACACTTCATTTCCCACTTTCCGCCGAGTTCTGGAAGCATTGCGTCTTACAGTCTTAAGTGGCGGAACTCAACGCCGCGCTTTGCCTAGACACAAGAGCAAATAAAATGAAAATATAAATGTTCCTTGAGTGGGGATCAAACCCACAACCAGTCGATTTTACAGTCGCCCTTTGTGCCCCTGCGCCACAATTGGCCTCTTTCTTCGGTCTTATTACCAATTAGATACAACATAAAAGGCAATATTACCTTACTAGGCGACCACCGGTCTTATTACCAATTAGATTATAACATAAAAGACAATATTACCTTACTAGGCGACCAAACTAGTCCACTATTCAAATATCCGCCTATCTCATGAGGGTCTATCTTCCACAGCAGGCCCTCTATCTCCTGCTCTATCTTCCACTTCCTATATATACTGATAGTAACGACGAGAGCACAGAACAGTGTCACAGCTAGTGTCCCAGCCACTACAAGTGATGTTATTTGCGAATCGTCCTTTGGGCACTTCTCGTTGAGGAATCCGCAAGATGGCTCAGCTTCCGGTTTGACTGAGTCTGGCCAATCGATAGGCAATTTTGAGTTTAGCTTGTACTCCTGTAATAACAGAATGTAGGAAAGTATTAAAATTTGACTTCAAGTTAAATGTATTTACATTTTTTAGGTAGGGCAGGCAGAGAGAACCTAGTGTGCCAAATTCTGAAGGCATTACGTGTTCAGTGGTGAAACTAAACGCCGCCTTATCACCAGAGTGAAAAAATTAAAATATTAAATATATTATTCCTCCGTGTGGGAATCGAACCTACAACCATTCACAGTCGCGCCTTTGTACCGCTGCGCCACAACGGCCTCTGTCACTACAATACGGCACACTTAACACTTCTAGAGTAGATATTTTGCAATACTTCACGTATAATGGTAAACACAATTGCTTTAGGAATATGTCAAAGATAAAGTTTAGGAATATATGACTTTATTATCAATTTTTTCTGGAAACAGTATTGGGTGAGATATTGTCGGCTTAGAGTGTATACCTGTTAACAGCTTATTCAGTAAATTATCAGGAGAAACAAAAACGTTTTTAAGAACCATGAGTATATATGTATAATCACAAGATATTTATAAAAATGTCAATTTAGTTTTTTTTTATATTTTTGAATGGTATAAAAAAACATAATGAATAGACAAAGAACCGTTTATCAGGTTTTCCCGAAAGCTCAAAGCCAACGACGGTATGATATTAAACGTTCTCTTCGACGTTTTCTCATAAACGTTTTTGTTACAATTGTTTGCAATGAATATTCTTCTATACGCTGTCCAAATACTGTAAGAATGACTTGTTCAATCTCTTTCAGTGTATCAGAATATACTGTTCCCATTCTCTACTCACGGGAAATTCGCGTCCGCTTTGCTGGAAGAGGCCCACAGGTATCATACTGTGCGTGCAGTTGTTGTCGTCGTCGGTGAAGTTAGTCGGTTTGAATGCCAGCACTGAGAAGTTGCCCTCGGAATCCGCGCGTTCGTCCAGCCGGATTGACATTCCCGATACACCTTTTTAATATAATGTCATTTATGAACAATTTTTATACTAAAAAAATATATTGATTAATTGTATGCTAATATAAAGATCGTAAGTTAACAAATAAGTATTAAATAAAAAAAATACTCAAAATAAGAATTGGGAAAAAGGATTTTTTTGAGGCCAATCGCAAGGGCACAAGTTGTGACTGTAAATCGTCTAGTTGTGGGTTCGATCCCCACTCGAGGAGATGAGATATTTACTTAAATTACATTCGCTCTGGTGTAGGGGCAATGCGCGGCGTTTAGGTCCACCACTCAACACGCAATGCCTCCAGATTTTGACAGAAAGTGGGAAACGGGGTGATTTAACTCTAGGTTCCCTCTGCCTACCGTGCTGTGTGTGGGATACGGCGTGAAGCTGATTTTTTAACGTTGCGCTTTATTGTGCACATAGCAGAGTAGTCGGAGAGAATCTGACAATATCGTAACGTAATATCACTAATACCTCATTAAACATTGCGTATCGAATGGCGGAGCTCCACCCCACACTTTGTCTAGACATCAATAAATTAAGTGAGAAAATTTAATTATTAAAAAAAATTACTTACTTCTAAATGGCGTGATACGTATCATTTTCGATACAATAAGAGATCCGTTAGTCGCTACACTCATCAGCTTTTGATAAGTCAAAGTTTCATTCTTGAGAATAGTTTCTTCTCTAATAAGAGTGTGGAGTGCGGTCGCGTAGAGTTTCACAGAGTCGTACAAATATGCCGCGTAGATGGAAACGAACTGAAACATTCAACAGATAATATGTTACTATTGTATATTTAAATAGTTGTTAGTGAGGTCATAATACTATAACACTAATTTAAAGATCTATTTAATAACTGAAAATGTATACTAATTTCTACTACTGTAAAGTATTCGAAACGTCGGGTTTTCAAAATGTATAATCTTAAAACAGGATTAATCCGGTTAAAATAGTTTCATTTAAAATGTGTAATAATCGTGAAAATCAAAACACTTATTAAGTATACTAATTTATTTATGTATAAAAAAAGGTTCAACCTTGGAAAACAGTATTAAAATATATAATTCATTATCCAGTTGTACATTATTTAATTTTAAAAAAAATACACATTTCTTATATACTGTTTAATACATAATAAGCTAATCTTAGATTTATACCTTATTGAACTTCTTTTCAAAGACAGCCGGCAAAGGGAACTTGAAAGGCTCCATACTGTTGTAGTCGCGCACTCGACCTGTGAAGTACTCGTAGCTGCCCTCGGGCTCCGACGACACCACAACCAGCAGCGACTGCGCGCGCTTGCGGAACTCTGTTGTGCGCGGACACACCTTTTTGGACGCGCGATCCTCCGTTTCTGTGTTACAAATATTTTATATATATATTTTTGTTTTTTATTTATTTAAAAGGAATTTAATTTGAAAGAAGTTTATTATGGTTTCATTATTTAAGCAATTAATAAAGTTTCCGTAATAAAAGATTAAAATTTGAGTTAATAATGATGTTTCATGATAACTACACTACTTTTACTTACTTATCAAATATTTCAAAGATTCCTTAGGTGCGTAGGTCATCATGTCGACGAATATAACCATGTACTCGCCTTTCACAAACAATTGCAAAGACTCCATTGCAGACATCATGTCGATTAATCCAGACGTTGAACCCAAAAACACGTAAACTGAAATAAGAAATCAACATTACATTTTTGTATTACATTGCTTCTTAGGAAGCATTTAATAATATTTTAATATCTTAGCGCATCATAACCAAATATCACATTATGTACTCAATAATTAATATATAACATATAATAATTTTTTCCGAGGAGGCATCGAACCCACAATCATCACAGTACGTTACTTAAACGTTGCCCTTGTGCTACGATGGCCTTATAATTATTTATATGGTCATGTAAAACATCAAAGTGTTGTACCTGTTTGTGTTTTAATAGAACTTAAAAAAATATAAGAAAAATAAAAAAGTGTAAAAATAAATATTTTTTTACTTCGTGTTCTATTCTTGGTGTCCTGTATGAACTGGTACCAGAAGCCAGGGGCACAGCAGGTCATCTTCTCTTCGCAACATTTGAAACTGTCAATGACCGGACGTTGGTGGTTCACCGTCATGTTATTCATTTTCGCGTGGTTCTCGAGAGTGAGAGCCACCGTCACCCACGACTCCTCGTAAAGTATTGAAAATTTGTTCCATCTGTAGTACCGTAAGAGTGATATTACAGATTTTGTCGCCTGAAATATAATCATTGCCAGTTTTAAATAAATAGCATTTATTTTCAAATATTAAAATAAATTAATGTTTAATATTCTATATCACTCTCATAAATTCCACTGTATTTTATTTAGAAGAAGATAATGTATTGTTTTCAATACATTATTTAATTGATTCAATAAGTGCAATATGTAAGAGTACATAAATCTACTCAGAAAGAGTCAGAAATCATAAAGAGAACTTGTATAAAGTTAAAGAAATATAAACGATATTTTACCTGAGTATCAGGCGGCTCCAATCTTGCGAAATTTGACAACGTTGACGTTTGGTAATCGGAACATTTCTGAAAAAAAAAAACACGTTATAAGAAATAATAATTATACATTTATTGACTTTAAGCTACAAAATAAAGTAAACTTACATAGGAGATCATAGGTAGATTCCTGGACTGAGCTATGATGGCTTCAGTGTGGCAGCGACCCTCCGGCCCGAAGAAGGCCACCACACCCGAACAGCTCATGTCGGTGAGCAGTCGGGTGGCGATCACTGTATCACATTTTGTGTCACTCCACTCTAGCGACAGATGCACATCAGGCAATAAATCTGTACGATTGTTAATCTGTAACGAAACATAATAAACAACAATAATATATGATTTATATATGTAAATATAATATAAGCTGTATATATAATAGTCATAAAAGCTACAATATATTAAAGGTACAATATATCTTGTTAATTGGCTGTACCTAAACATTTCTAAATGTTTGTTCAAAAAAGGACTGATCTCTTTCTTCATTTAGGTCATATAAAAAAGGTTAAAAGTGCCCACTATTTACTAACAACATAACGCTGTCTAATGAAAGTCACGTGCAAATACTAGAAAAGTAGGATATCAACATGGTCCGGTGCGTGCACGTAAAAGAGTCAATATTTGATGTCCAGAATTGGAATGTCAATGTTTGAAGGGACATTTAGTAAGCAAATGCAAGCAAATACATATAATTTTAAGCGGATCTTATTTTATTAACGATGTAGGTCAATATTAATATATTTTTTTTCAACTTCACACTGTATCCCGCTTTTAGCAGGGTAGGCAGAGGGAACCTAGAGTAAAGATACTCTGTTCCCCTCTTTCTGCCAAATTTTCGAGGCATTGCGTGCTGAATGGCGAATCACAACCGCGCTTGTGCCTTGCTACCAAAGCAAAAATATCACTAATTTATAATTAATTCCTCCGAGTGAGAATCGAACCCACAACCGTCAAGTTACAGACATACGCTTGTGCCCCTGCGTCACGAGGTTAAAATCTGATGCATATTAAATTGAAAGAGATATAAAAATTCAGAGAGAAATAACCTCATCAAGTGCCAGAGATAAGGCCCCAGAGATTGCCAGCCCCTGCCTATCTCTAAGTTCCCCTTTAATGGAGGGTAGGTAACCGATGGTAATGTTGAACTTCTTAGCGGGTGCGGCAACCGAAGGCCCGGCCAGTAGCCCCAGCGCCGCGAGCAAAAGCACCCGCGCGCCGTGCCACATGCCGTTGCCTTCACCGCAGTACTAGCACCTGGGAATTAAAAAAAAAATTTACTAAAAAGAGAAATAACATGTCATTTAAAAAATATATATTATAAAACATTTTTGCTGCTGAACACCCGTAAAGTAAAGTTGGCATAAAGAACAAACTTATGTATCACTACGTCCTATCCTGCTGGCCTTGATAAAGGGTTATGTGGATATAAAATAATATTTATCTATTTGAGGCCGTCGGGGCGCAGGGACTCAAGCGTGCGACGGTGTACGCTACGGATGTGGGTTCGATTTCCACTCGACAAGGAGAAATATTTAATATTTTCATTTCTTCGCTCTGGAAAAAAAGGTAGTACGCAGCGTTGAGTTCTACCACAAACAATGCCTTAAGTTCAATGAAAAGTGGGAAAAGAGTATCTTAATGGATAACGAAATGTCTTAACACTAGATTAAAAAAAACCTATCTATTAATTACAGTGTTTTTGACATCACCGCTTTAAATGAAACCACTACTTTAACTACTTTATAAAAGCCTAATACAATTAAAATGAAAGAGATAAATAATAAAATTATCGTTGTTAAATAAATGCCATTTGTAAAGAATGACACGCACTCACACTGATCTATCAAAGCGACAACATCGCACACGCCTCGTTCACGATATCGGATCGTAGGTATTAGCGGTGGTGAAGTTGAACGTTGTTTAGGTTTATTATAGAAAATAGGTAATTGCGTAAAATAGAACGAGAGATATCCCTTTCTCGTATGTTTTTTTGAGAATAAAAAGTGACAGATCGGCAACGTTTAGTAGTATTTTTGTAGTAGTAGGTGTTTACGTTATTGGTATCTATTCGTAACTGTGTGACACGTAATACGGTACGGATAAGAATCGTGAAATGAACAAAAAAATTTTATGTCTAAACTGTTGTTCTTCAACATATTGATTTTTTTTTATGGTATGGTTTTAAAATATTTTACCTAATATGCTGCTCGATGTAAAAGGAGCGTAAACGATTCCACCCTGCAAATTTTAGCTTAACGTTATATTCCGTGTATAGGAGGGTAAGCAGAGGGAGCCTAGTGCTATGACACTCCGTTCCCCACTTTCCGCTGAATTTTCGAGGCACGAGTAGGAATAGAGTTTATAGTCACACCCTTTTGCCACTACCCCACGACAACAACAAACAAACCTTAATGGTTTAAAACCAAGCACAGTGCAATCAAATACCTATTGATAACAAAACCTTGCGATACATTTAATTTAACATTGTTGTTAATTAATTTATCTTTATGTGTCGTTTATAAGGAAATATTAGTATCAAATTGTAAACATTGCGTCTAACAAAATAGTTATACGTGCTAGCACACATGAGTTATGAAGATATGTATAACCAATAAATAAAAATAATATGCATATCTCTGTATTCATAACATGACAGAATATTATAATTATTATTATGTTTATATAATTTTATTTATCTATATTTATGCAAAAAGAAGCCAATTGATTTTTTTTTTATTTCGTATGATGAGTTAATTGTATTCATATGGTATCGAGGTTGATTTTATAATTTTGTTTTTTTTTTAATTAGGTAATGGCCTGATTTTGCGATGACAGACGCAAAATAATCTGCCATGCCAGTGTCACGTATAGTAAAAAAACACGAATGATATGAAGCAGTAAATTTTGAAAGATAATTCTATGTTAATAAAATTTTTGTTCAATAACGTGTGATTCGACACTCGTCATTGATCGAGACATATTTTTTTCTTCTCATAATTTTTTCACAAAAAGTATCTACAAAACCTGTTAGTACATACTTATACATATAATTATGTCTTAAGATTTTTTAAACATTTTTATTAATCTGCATACAGTTGATTTGTTTATTATTATAATACTTTGCAGAAATATATAATTGACATATTGTATGACAATGAAAAAAAAATATAATTAGGTACACAAATAAGTCAATTCTTTACATATTATTCCGTCAGTTCATGGCGATGGCTTATTAATGGAATAAAGAAATAGCCATTCAGAATTATGCTAAAATAATAAAAGTAAAAGTAGGTACTATGTATGTATACTAAGTAACTATATTGTTAACTCAAATAAATAATTTATTTACAATATTTTATTTAAAATAAAGAACCAACCCGACTGCATAAAACTAAAAAGAAAAAACAAGCCCAATAGATTATTAGTATTAAGAGTCGGGACCTATGTACTTAAATCTTACAGGGCTCCTTGTAAAAATTTTATTGGTTGAAGAAATATAGATACCGAATGTTAATCTTAATAAACTATTGGGCTTGTTTCTTTTTATTTTTAAATAATTTTATACAATAATTTTTTTATACATTTTTTTATTATATTTTTTATTTAATTTTTTTTTGTTACAAAACTTCGCAATTTTACTATTTCCAAGTTAACATCGTGGGGATTTTTTTATTGAAGTCTCTTTCACAGCCCATGTATCTATAAATGCAGGCCAACGAAATACTAAAGTTACTATTACTACTATAAATATAAAAAATACAATAATATATAAAACAACTTAAAATCAAGTCGTTTGGTAAAATACCTCTTAGGAACACATATAACACATACATAAACAACACATTACCCTCGTTTGCATCGAGATTTGCATTGCAGTCGTATTAAATGTAAACATCGAATGAAATTTTGAATTTGTATAATCCTGAACAAAAAGCGACGCAACGTGCTATAAAATATACGTCGCGTGGAAAATTTCACTTAAAAGGAGTGCCCATGTTCAGATTTTCTTATAATTGTTTTTTATTTTTTGATTATAATTTTGATTTATTTGCTAAATCAACTAACCCCTATAGCCATATTTACAAATCGGAGAACCCTACTTTATCTAATAGCGATGATATATCATTTTTTTTTTATTTTTATCACTTAATAATTTTTGGCCTTTTGATTTTTGGATTTTTGATTTTTAATTTTGATAATCCTCCTGAAACAACTGGATTTCACTTGTGATATCATCAAATTATAAAATTTGATCTTTCAATAAATGTTAAATAAATAGGACGTATTTAATTTTTACTGCATATTTTTCATGTTACACGTTATTGAAAAAAATATAAACGTATACAAATCGACGTGTTTTCTTCTCAAGATTACAAATTGGTCATGTTCAAGGTAAAAAATTATTAAAAGTGATAAAAACATCTACATTTTTGTGCTTCTATCGATGTTTTCTTATTTTTTAACTAAGAAATAATTTAAGATTATCTGATTTGAAAATATGGCTTGATGCTAAATCACATCAAGATTACAATAAAGCTAAGCTAGGGGTTGATGCTAAATCATATCAAGATTATAATCAAAAACAAAATAATAAAATCTGATGATGGACACTCCTTAAAAGGAAAATTTTCCACGCGACGTATATGTTACAGCACTGTGCGATGTGGCTCTTTTTTGCATAAGTACGAACGTTTATCTGGCACAGTTATTTTATTATTATTTATCTATTAGTACAGCCCGCTACAAATGCAAGATATCAATATATTGCAATAGAAATATTTTCACCATTGCTATGAAACACGTACAAAGAATAAATATTATTTACATACAAGTACTTACAACTTAAAAAAAAAGCTAAAATGAAAAAATAACAAAAAAAAAACATCTATTTTTGGTATCTTAGTAGGAAGGCTTCCTGTGGCACGTATTCCGTTCGCAAATGTAGGAATTACTTCCCTGCTGTCAAGTAAGTAATTGGCTCACAGCCGGCGACCGATTAAACCAATTGACGTGATGTTATTTTGACAATATGACTGTGCAAAGCCAGTTTTATGGAAACGAACGTCACTCGCAATAAAGACGTATAAGAAACGTGAAATACAAAATCTTTTAACTTTATAGTTAATATTTCTTCCAGTTGCAAATGGGACTGGATAGACTAGATTTCTATAAGTAGCAACATCGTCTACAAGTAAAATTTACTTGCTCTAGAGTTCCACACATACACTACTACTTGCACCACTATTATATGCAGTATATATAAACTAACTAACAAACGTAAATTTTCCCAAAAGCCACTTATTTTATATTGTTTTAGAGAAGCTAATGTATTGTATAAGATTTATTATAATGTTTTGTTTGTTGTTTTATAACTGGGGTAGTAGATTTGTGATGGCAGAGTTGTGGGTATCAGTCGGATATTCCGATACAAGCCAGCAGCAACTGCGATCTCGCCTTGAGATAACGTCAGCGATAACGCTATGGAGCTATATTTAGACATTAATAAAAAGGTAATGTGGCAAGATTCTTTTTTTTTTTAAAGAATTGAAAATATTAACTTAAACTAAAAGATTTCATATTGTAATGTTTGTCTCTTGTTATTTTTTTTTTATTTCTAACTTTTTATTGATTTTTCTTTGCTACTACTTCTTTAGCATTCATATATTTAATCATGTTGTCTCTTGCAAATGTGAATATCAAAAAACATTTAAACAATTATAACATTTTCGATTAACCTTTCATTTTTATTACACAATACACAATTTATATATTTTATATAAATTAAACCTAATCAAACCTATGCAAAATTCAAATAAAATTTATCTATAAGTTAATAAAATTAAATTCAATAAAATAACCGTAAAATTTAAAAGAAATCTGATGTCTACGAACATAAAATATAAATTAAAACAAGTTAAGACAGATGGGCACGGGGCGTGATATCTGGAAGTGTGTTTTCTATTTATATCTTTATTGATAAAACTTTCACCATACTCGTTATAGATAAAAAGTATAGAGAATAAAAACGATGTCCGACCTAAGCACAATTATAGAAGGAGAAAAATAGAATACATAATATCTATCAAATTATAATAATTTTCATACCTCTAAAATAATGTTTTGTTTTAAGGCACCAATAAAAAGGTAATATGAAAGTTGTGGCGCAAGGGAGAAAACGCTACAGATTGTGGGTTCGACTCCTACTCGAGGAAATTAAATTGAGTTGAGTTCTGCCTCTTAACACGCAATGCCTCATGCGCAGAATTCGGTGGAATGCGGCTAAAGAAGTGTCTTAATGGGATAAGAATTCTTATTTTTTTTAAGTAGCATTAAGTTCCCAGGTTCCCTCCATCTATCGTGAACAAAACATTATTATAACAATATTTAGTTGAACCGGTATGTTTATAATAACTTATCGGGTTATAATTTTTTACATTCCGAAAACTCACGCTTATATTTGTTATAGATACCTACTAGACAAAATTTGTAACCTCGACTTTGATACACGCGTATTTATTCATATAATATATTTACTAAGTTATTAATAGCTCATATGAAACGACTGAATCAGCGTCCTGATTGCTTAGAATTTTGTACATTATCATAGTTAACTTAAATATGTATATAGATATTTTTTTATTTTTGTTTTATCGACCACACGGGTTTTCCCATACCAATTCTTGATTTACAATAATATTATGTATTAGTCATAAAATTATATGTATTTATAAAAATTTTAACAACATGAAATGTTAAAGCTACGGAGAAGACCAAAATATAGTTCATTGTTTTTAAAGAAGTTATTAGATTTTTTTTTTGTAAAACGTCATCAAATAAATGAAAACACGATTTTTCACAAATTGTCTTGATCATACAAATCGAATAAATGATGGCTACTTCAAAAAAAACGGCCTGTTATGGACTATGGTGTACGACCTAGTTAATCCCGTATTGGCATTTATCATAATAATTATTAATCATGTAAAAAAGTCGTGGCGGGGGGAGCACAAACGTGTGACTGTAAACGCGACAGATTGTGGGTTCGATTTTCACTTGAGGAAAATGAAATATTTAATATATTAATTTCTTCGCTTTGGTGGCAAAGCAATGCGCGGCGTTGAGTTCTGCCACTCAATGTCAGTTCCGTCTTTAACACCAAATAGTATGTTTTATTCCTCTTCTGGGAGCAAATTGTGTGCCCAAGGACTTTAATATTTCCTAAGACACTGTTCATATAAAAATTGTGATAAAACAATGCTAAATTATATATAATTCAAAAGAAACATTCTTCT
This sequence comes from Heliconius erato demophoon, assembly GCA_018249695.1. NCBI lineage: Eukaryota > Metazoa > Arthropoda > Insecta > Lepidoptera > Nymphalidae > Heliconius > Heliconius erato. The sequence goes on from DWQW01005386.1 coordinate 13,833, forward strand.
AAGAAGCATATATTTTTTTACTAAAAATGAAAAAGTAATCTTGACAAAGTAGTCTTAAAAAAATATTTAATATAATTCACACTTTTTTTTTATTTATAAAGTTTACATGCTGGTAATGATCATTTCACCGTTTAGAACATTTGAATAACGCAATGCTTTAATATCGATCTCCATAAGTTGATGTTTGACCTGCCACTCCCAACCACACCCTCCCTATAAGATAATAAAAATCGACCACTCTACGTCGCCCCGCCAGCATACTGACTCTATATTACATTACATCGTCAACTAGTTTTGGTGTAAACCTAAAGACATTAATATCAGGATTGTTTATAATTTATAGTGTTATTAATTCATCACAGATTCCTAAGCCAAAAACAGAACCAACAACAAAAAAAGAGAGTTGTGCAAGAGCCCAACTTGTTACTAGACAAACACAATTATTTTGACGAAATATATGTATCAATTATTTTATTTCATTAAGGCGTATTATTAGGTTTCCTTACCTCAAAAGTAAAAAAGAAACCATTACAGGATCACTTTGTTGTCCGTCCGTCTGTCAAGACCATTTATCTCAAGATCGAATGGAGGTTTCAAGTTGAAATTAATACCAAATATCCATATCTACGATCACTTAAAGGAAAAAAAAATATGCTTCTACATTAAAGCAATCAAAAGAAACGAGCGTTTATGCAACGTTTTTGCTACATTTTTTATTAATTTCTAACAATCATAAATAAGTAGGAGTACTCGGTAGGCCAGACCGACTCGCACTTGACTAGTTTTGTTATAGATTCTTATAGTCAGGATGTATTTTTTTTAATAAGTGTTTTTATATTATAAACAGCAAGATGAATAGCTACAGTCGCAGTTTCAAAATATATATACCATATAAATACTATTAATTGTATTTTCTAGCCCTATTTTTTACTTCTTTACAAAGAATTCTTCTAGTCTAACGGACAGATTTAATAAAAACGAAGTTGCGACATATGTACGAGTATTTATCGTAAACATTACGCTTACTTTCATAATTATTATATGCCATATAAACTATGTAATGAAAAGGCGTACATCGACATTTAATTGAACATAAGATGTTAAAAGCTGTTAAACTTAGGTATATAGAAATTTATTTTTAAATTGTTTAGAATATTCTATATTAATGTAGAAGCCCGAAGAACATATCTATTCTTTTAAAATTAAATAGCTTCACGCTATATCCCGCACACAGCAGGGTAGGCAGAGGGAACCTAGTGTTAAGACACTCCGTTCCCCACTTTCCGCCGAATTCTGGAGGCATTGCGTATTGAGTAGCGGGACTCAAACCGCGCTTTGCCCTCGATACCAGAGCGAAAAAATGAAAATATACATTTAAATAAATATTTTATTTGCCGGAGTGGGGATCGAACCCATAACCAGTCGCGTTTACAGTAACACTGTGCCCCTGCGCATAGATATTTTCAAATAAATAATTGATGTATCAAAATAAAATGCAAAATAAACTTAAAGCAGAAGCTTTAACATTAGTCTATTTCCTACTAATTTTCGCTAAACTGAAAGGCATTTTTGCTGTTAACAAAACATTTCCTTGCTGTTCTTGATTTTTTTTTGTATTTATTAGATTGCATTTCAAATGCAAATTAACGAACACTACAAATACTCGTATCCGTAATCAGCTCACATGAGTTATGTTATAGTTATTATGGATTCGAACATGTGCCATTTTATAATCTCGCCAATATCACGAAGTATATAGGTATATCTCTTACAGTCAAAGTAATTCCTTTCTTCTTAAGATATTATTATATTAGAGTTACATTATTGCAACAATGGCATCGTACAATCGAAACACGCCATCTAGGCAAATAATACAAGTTTTAGTTTTGCAAATCTGCAAAACACTTGGTGCAATTCTTCAACGTTATTTCGTAGATGGATTTTTGTAGATACACCATTATATTTTTCTTTTTGATTCGATTTTGTAGTATACTGTTGACCCAATTGGCCTTTACAGCGTCACCGGGACGTCTACCGCGTTTCATGGGAGTGCGAACTTAAAGAGCTCTGACCTTATTACAGATGGTCTCCTTATTACGGGTTCCAAAATTGAGATTATACGAACGTCGCAAGGGCGTCTTCTATGAGGCGGACCTCAGCTTGCGTACTTCATTCGTCGAGCTTTGCTTCACTCTGGAAAAGCTCAGTCTACTAGGTAGGGCTGTGGACACACTGTCGAAAAATAGAGTTTGCAACCTGCCGCGCCTAGGAACACTTGGACTACAGTGTGGCTGGGACTTCGTCTACACCGGCGGGGAGAGTACTTTGTGTGCTTGCGTGGTGTGTGTACCGTGTGTGGAACTATCTACATGTTCAGCGTTCACGACTGTTATTGGGGTCAGTGTCATAGAAAAGAACATTACGTACGATAACCTTCTTTAGGGCGAGCGGATAATCGTTACCACCAAGAAGTTCGGATAAGTTAAAGGTCTTTCAAAGTAGCTACAGTTTCCTGCAGTGCTCCAGTCGAGGCGGACATTCAACATTGCGCCTGAACCAGGGAGCTCCCGTCGCTTTTTTGCGCAATCGGAAAGAATACAGACGTATTCATTTCGGGATTGACGAAATTGTGCACGAGTCCGTCCGGCACATCTGTATTTATGAGCTAGACGATCAAGCCATTGTGCCAGACTTTATCGAACGCCTTTGCGATATCTAGAAATATGGCACTCATGTGTGGTATGGGAAGTGCTATGACTCAATGTGCTTCGTAAAGCCTGTGCAGTGAACACTTGACTGTTTGTTTAGGAAGCCGAACTGCTCCTTTGAAATGATGTGTTTGGTCTCGACTTCGGTATTAAGTTTGGAGAGTACTATTCTCTCGTAGATTTTGCCCAGAGCTTAAAAGACTGATTGAGAGAATACTTTATGGGTTATAGCTTGCCCAGCTTGAGAATGCCAATGACAATTGTTTCTTTCCACTAGTGTAGAAAAGAACACCTATGAAGGAGGAAAGATTTTATTTGTTCGTGGCGCAATATCCACGGCGCTAGACTGTAATCGGAATAATTGTAGATCCGATGCCCACTCGATTATATTAAATATAATTTATTTACTTTCATTTTCCTTCTCTGGCACTTAAACTTAGTACAAAAATCAAACATCTGGAATATTTACTATAACTGCTGTTACAATAAAATAAACTAATAGGTAGAAATGGCAAAAGTTATTCAACGTGATGGACATTTCCTTTGCTTGTAGCACCAGTAATAAATTGGGGTATTATTTTGAGTCCTATTATTATTATTGATTTGACCAAATGATAACTAAAAATAGTATGACAAAGTTTCAATTTACGGAGACGATTTTGTGTGTAGTAAGTAGTCTAATATATAGATGCGTCCACTCCACAAATCACCACTAAGTTACAGTTGTATCACCTGCTCTATTCAAACGAAAGTCGGCGTATTGCCGTCGGCTTTCCATTTATACTTGACCAGAGTATTCTCACATACATGTATATCGGCTGGGAAAAATAGGGGTAAGAAAAGTGAGTAATAAAATTGTATAACTCATCGAAACACTATCGAAATATAGTGTCGGCGATTGTTATTTGCCCAAAGACAATTAATAATTCTCCTGAAAAAACAATGTTGCAGAATTCAGACTATTCTTTAATTGTTATGTTTTGGAAATCCCCTTAGAAAAGAATCAATGTTTTGAAGTAATAATCACATTTTTCTGATATCACATACGACGTATATCGTTATCAATAAACACTGTAATGAGCATATATATGCGTTATGCGATATTTTGTTGATTTTGAAGCTATATCGTAATTAATTTATTTAGTAATAAGCTTCACTTACGACTAAATTAATCTAAAGACTAATTTTAACCGAGACAACGTCAGATTGAATTGGTAATATTATTATTCTATACAAATTTACTTAAAATATAATTTAAATATTTACTTACCATAAATAAGAAATTATATTTCTTAAAAATTTTCCACTTCATAGGCAAAATTTATTTTCATCACATTCAGGTGGAACTAATCATTCAAATAATCCACTTTAGAATTTCA
>DWQW01005387.1:0-17916 GCA_018249695.1 Heliconius erato demophoon
GAGTTCTGCCCCTCAACACGCAATGCCTCCAGAATTCGGCAGAAAGTGGGGAACGGAGTGTCTTTACACTAGGTTCCCTCTGCCTACCCTGCTGTGTGCGGGATACAGCGTGAAGCTAATTTAATTTAATTTTTTATTTTTTTTATTTACAGATGTAGATATTTTTCTGGGATTTAAAATATTTTAACATTAGGTGAAGCCTAATAGGTAACTTTACCGTTTTTTTTCTTTTGTACCTAAAAAGTTACCAAAACAAAAAGAGACCATATATACGTAAACTCATCGTGATCATTTCAGTTATGTATATACGTAGATATCTACTTTTATACAAGGCTATCTGCGGTTCCATATGAAATGCACAAAAAACCAGCTTTCCCAATTTTCGCAATGGAAACTCCAAATCCAGGATCAAACAGCTGCGGCGCACTCTAAAAGTGCCCTGCGTTCAGAGAGTTTTAAATAGAAAGCTGAATTTCAGGCTTTATAAATTTCAATTGAAACGTGCCTCGTGTGGCCTACACACGAGGCACGACGCTAACGAGATGTTTCGATTTACACTCGAATTTATACGAAATCAATAAATGGGTTGTGTGGTGACATAGTATGAAAGTTGTTATAGAATTTTGGCTGCATATATTATATTTATCAAACTTTAAATTCATTTTAGATATTCTTTTTTTGTAGAGATGTTGCGTTATTATTGGTTGTAATAGTTTATTATTTTTTTTTTACTTTCACGCTGTATCCCGCATACAGCAGGATATGCAGAGGAAACCTAGTGTTAACACACTTCGTTTCATACTTTCTGCCGAATTCTGGAGGCATTGCGTGTTGAGTGGCAGAAGTTAACGCCGCGCTTGTCCTCGACACCAGAGCGGAGAAACAGAAATATAAATTTAAGTAAATATTTCATCTCCTCGAGCGGGGATCGAATCCACAACCAGTCGGTTTTACAGTCAGACTGTGTGCCCCTGCGCCACGACTAGCCTCAAATTTCCAATTAATTTTAGATATTCTCTTTTAATAGAGATGTTGCGTTATTATTGGTTGTAATAGTTGCGGATTCAAATTTCTCTTGAGAGATAATTATTTATTTTTTATAATGTCTAAGCTAATGTAGTTTTTCGTTAACACTGTGTTGTATCCAAACTGTACAAGCTATGAAACGTTTTGTTTATACATTTTTACATATCTCTTGTGTGACTGCAAAACCGACTGGTTGTGGGTTCGATCCCCACTCGAGGAGATGAAATATTTACTTAAATTTATATTTCCATTTCTTCGCGCTGGTGTCGAGGTTAAGCGCGGCGTTGAGTTCTGCCACTCAACACGCAATGCCTCCAGAATTCGGCAGAAAGTGGGGAACGGAGTGTCTTAACACTAGGTTCCCTCTGCCTACCCTGCTGTGCGCGGGATACAGCGTGAAGCTTTTTTTTTCTTTTACTCTCCAATTTATTTCTAACTAACAATATTCAACCCTAATTCATCAAAATCCATGTTTATATCAGATTACGTTGAAAAATCGTAAACACACGATCGCCAACTCGCCGTGTAACCACACTCTATGCTAATATTATTGGTAGCATTGAAAAGCAATCAATTTCATTTATTGATGTTTACGTACAAAGCTTTTTATACGATTGGTCTTTCAGCTTTTACGATCACCGTCCCTTTGTGCTATCCATGTGCACGATAATTGGTTATTTCTTTCAATTTGCAAACATAAAACAAGACGATAAATGTTATTTTAGATAGCGTATCGTATGTTCTTTTGATTGGATTTGGTTTTGGATTTACAATATCTTTGTTTTTGCAATAGGTCTTTGTCCTATGTTAGTTTTTGTAATAAGTCGTAATAGGTCTAGTCTTAGGTTTTAATGTTAAGATTTTTCAGCGTGTGTTTTATAAATGGAAATGTAAAATTAATTAATAATATTTCTAAAACAAATTTGTTTTTAAGCTTTTTTTCACTGTGTGTTATTTTTTTACAAATCAAGCCCTTTATTTGCTACCTTTATTATATTAGGTGGGTTGTGTAAAATTTTATAATCCGCCATTTTGTTGCGGCTACCATCAGAACTGAAGTCGTAATTCAAATTTCAGTTCAACCGGACACTGGAAAGTGGATCAAATTGAGCTTTCAAGATTTTACATATACTATCAAACATACTAACACGGCCAGTTAAATAAAAGCTTCTAAACATATACGATTATTTTGGCTTTTACGATCGGAGGTAGAATTATGTCTTGCTAGATTGAAGTTTCAGATTTTTATCTTCAAAATATGTTATTTATATTAACTAAGTATATTACATATACATTAAATTAAAGAGGCTAGTTGTTTATTTCAACTATAAACATTAAATTAAAGGGGCCACCACTGGCCGAAGGGCATAAAGTGTGACTGTAAACACGATTGGTTGTGGGTTCGATTCCCACTGGAGGAAACGAAATATTTATTTAAATTAATATTAACAGAATGTCGTAACACTAGGTTCCCTCTGCCTAGCCTGCTTTGTGCGGGATACAGCGTGAAGTTGAACTATAACATTAAATTACATTGATGACATATGTATAGGTATGTATGTATAGATACAAAAAAAACGAACTTATATATTTTTTTTAATTGGCTGTAGCTATTAACACTTAGAAGATTAATTAATTAAACCAATTATGATGTTTATTAAAACAACGCAGTTGCTTCGACCTTAGCTCGATCGAGGCCATATTGGGTATCCTGCGCACTCGGCGGATCAAGGATATATGCGCACGCGCCGACGCCGACGCCACACAATTCCAAACACGCTATGAGTATTTCCTTTCGATATAAACACTGGTTAGTCATTGTTTTTGTGTTTTATTATTCACATAAATGAATATAATTTTATTAAATAGTTATCTTATTTGATTGAATTATTGTGGCAATTTGATTGATTATTATTATTAATTTAAGTTATGAACAAAAAATATGTGAAACGAAAGTTTTTTTCTCGAAATATAATCATATAACAATTTTTAATAATATTATGTGATATGATCATCACTATATCATGTCCTTTCAATTATATTTCATATTAGATAATAAAGAAGAAACTACTTATCGTGCCAGTATGGTTAATTCATCGCGTTGCAAGGTGAGGAGCTCAGAGTGGGCACTTCAAATCCTCACTCTAACGTCGAAACTCTCCATCTATTAAACAGTTAGTCATTTTGCGCTGTATCCCACACAGTAGGGTAGGCAGACAAAACTTAGTCTTAAGACACTCCGTTCTCCACTTTCCGCCGAATTTTGGGGGCATTGCGTGTTGAGTGGCGGAACTCAACGCCGCGCTTTGCCTGGACACCAGAGCGAAGAAATGGAAATATAAATTTAAATAAAAATATTTATCTTATCATTCCATAGAGTGAGGAACGAACCCACAACCAGTCGCGTTTACAGTCACACTTAACTTTCGCCACGACTGGCCACAGTGGACTAATAAACAATAATGTTAATAACTAAAAAAAGGGGCCTTTCTCTCCTAAAATTGTATTCCCTACAGTATTATATAATAATTGTTAGCTTTTTATATACGTACGTTTTATAATAATATAATATAATTTATAAGAATTCTGCTTTACTAATACCTAAATCTTAGATTATATTTTGCATTGTTAAACAAAACTCGAACAACTTGGCTTATTACGAATAACTTTCTATTAGATATTATCATGACCTTTATAATATCTTCCACGTGATTTCAGAATTATCGAAGTTTGGTAATTACGCAACGAAGTTCTACTATAGAGTACTTATATATATCTTGACATTTGCCGGCGCGTGTAATGTCTTGGACTCCTAATATTATTCTGTGACATATCACGTGTTCCCTGAGTTACGAAATTTGGGGGAAATTTAATCAAAAGTCGTTAATTATTACGTCGTTGTGCCTTAATGTTGATATTATATTCTGAGCGTGTTTTCTATTAGCTTGTTTTTGATGTATGGTTCGGTTTTGTGTTGTGAATATTATGTGCTGTATGTTTATTTATTTTTGTAAATAAACGTCTAAAGTAGGGAAATTTAATGAAAAAATTAAGTTAAATCAAAAGATGAAATTTTATTCATTTGTAAAGAGGCCAGGCGTGGCGCAGTGGCACGAAAGAGCGACTTGATCGATTCCCACTCGATAAAATGAAATATTTAATATTTTAATTTCCTTGCTCTAGTCGTGACCAAAGCAAAAAACGGCGTTGAGTGCCTAGTGTCCCAAAAATGGGGAACGGAAGTGTCTTAATGGGAACGGAATGCCTTAATACTAGGTTCCCAGGCTCCCTCCCCCTGCTATGTGCGGGATACGGCGTAAAGGAAAAAAAAAATTATATAACATTAAAAATTATTAGATACAAAATTGAAATGAGTTCAAAACTTATACTATACCTTACTCTAACCTTAACTTATGCTTATGTCAACTCTTACGCCCATATTTTCCTTAACTGTCAATGAAATTAATAGCAAAGTAAACACACACAGTACCACAGCTGGGATGTATTGTTTGCCTTTCCAAAATAGACAAAGCAACTTGTCAGCGGAAATTGATATATTTTGTTTACGAAACATTGTTTCCACCCGTCTGATGTGGCGCGGCGGGCCAATTCACAGCTACAATGGCATCATTTGAGGGTATTTACATATGGAAATCTGAAATGACTTTTGTTATAACGCAGGGTTAAATGTTTACTCTCTCTCTCTCTCTGTTTCTCCTCGTTATTTTTAATTAATAAGTTAATTAGGTGGTTTGTTTGCTGTACGTATGGCCCAGTGGTCGGATCGCCTTTGTCGGTTTCCAAGAGGCGCGGATTCGAGTCCTGCTACGTTCAAATTTTTATACGTTTTCTAAATAATTATTGTTTGTCGTTTTTATGTGTTTTTATTGTCTAGTTTTTTTTTATATTATATTATATTATAAAGTTGATGAGTTTGTTTGATTGAACGCGCTAATTTAACCGTTAACCGTTAGTTAGTTAGTTAACCGTTTCGTATCCACTACTTGCCGTCAGAGTTACAACGGGCACTTAGAATGTGCCAATAGTAAAACATAACTCTTAAATAAGTCTCTTTTAAACTCAGTCGAGGCAAACGGCGGCGTTGAGTTCCGCCACACAAAATGCAATGCCTCCAGAACTCAGCGGAAAGTGGGAAATGGTGCGTCTTAACACTAGGTTCTCCCTGCCTGTTGTGTGCGGGACACTGCATGAAGCTGAAAAAATCTTTAATATTTCTATTCGATCACGCAGTCGAAGCCGTTGGTACAGGCTAACGTTTACACAGCTACAATGATATTATTTGAGAGTATTTACATATGGAAATCTGAAATGACTTTTTATAACGTAGATAAAATGTTTACACTGTTTCTGATCGTTATTTTTAATAAATATATTAATTCGGTGATGTGAATTGCCCGTTTTACACTTTGTTTGGTATTATGGTATCTATACTTCTGTACTTTTTTTTATGTTATAAAGCTGCGTTTGTTTGGTTGAACGCTCTAATCTCAGAAACGACTGGGTCGAATTGGAAAAATATTTTTTGTGTTGGTTAATTCTTTTATCATGGAAAGCTCATATTCCACTTTACTTGCCGCCATAGATACCAGGGGCACTTGGAATAAGTCGTTACTCAAATATAATTTTAGCTATTACGACGCGGGCGAAGCCGTAGGTAAAAGCTAATATTTAAATAGTTAAAGTTAAGCCATATTAATTATATTACAGCTACAATTTGATTTATCAGTTGGCGTTAATAGACATTCAATTGGAGTAAGTTAGATTGCTATAGTTTTTAATTCAGACAAAAAGAGAAACCATATTATTATACTTACGAGTATACATAATTACACTTAAGTGAAATATATAAAAAATATTAAATACAATTAAAGCAAAATATAATTATTTAAATAAGTCAGCCTCGCCACCCAACACGCAATGCCTCTAAATTTCGGTGGAAAATGGGGAACGGAGTGTCTGAACACTAGGTTCCCTCTGCCCATCCTAAAAAGTCAAATTGATAAAAATAACATATAAATAAGTATATATTAATATGATAAACCACTTATTATTTGGTAAATCAATTAACGCTTTCGCCAATATGCAATTTTATTATGACATGTACCTACGTATGTTGGTTCGTTTGTATGGTTTGAGTCTACTCGATACATGATTAATGATCACTTGTCATGCTATCTATTATACATATCGTGCCTCCATTATTTACCATGACCACCATTTTTTTTTAGTTTTCCATTTAGGTTTTTATGTATGCATGTTTGTTTGTTTGTTTGTTTTATTATATTGAAATAAAACAAACAAACAAACATACATCTCTGTTTGTTTGTTTGTTTCTTTTATCTTTTGGAATGTACTATAAAGTTATTTAAAAAAAAAACTCTATTTTCATTCTTCTTGCATTTTTGTACAGCTCTCTATTTAATACTTTACTTTTTTCTTTCCAAAAATGATAAAGCCAAAACGATTTTTATTAATATTATTCTTTCAAATGAAAATTGAATAAAAATAGATGGAATTAAAAAATAATATAAAATATTTTTTATACTTTAAATCTATGTATGTTTATTCAATCTAAATGACTCTTAATTTAAAAATCGAAACAATAAATTAAAATAATTATATTTAATTATTCTATTAAATACTTAATGAGAATTAATTTCCATACAAACTAATACATACATTATATGAGTTACAGCAGTTACTGCATAATTATATTATGTACAATGACACAATTATCTTCATACATATACATATATTTATTGATATCATTAACGTGTTATGGTCCACTTGGTGATTATCTGTAAATCAACACATGCATTCGGATAATTAAATTTATTATTATACTAGAGGGCGCGCGCGGCTTCGCCCGCTTATTAGGAGTGAATTCTAAAAAAAACCACGAAACACGTGTTCACTAAAATATTTTTAACAGTCTGAATTTAAATTTTTATAAAAATCGGTGGCAATTTAAAGATTTTTTTATATAAACTTTCAACCCCTTATTTGGACCCTTAGGGGGTGAATTCTTAAAAACCATGAAACACGTGTTCAATGAAATATTTTTAAGAGTCTGAATTTCAAATTTTATAAAAATCGGCGCAGATTAAATTTTTTTTCCATACAAACTTTTAACTCCTATTTCTGCCGAACTCTTTAAGCATTGCGTTTTGAGCGGCGGAACTCAACACCGCGCTTTACCTCGTTCCCAGAGCGAGATAACGAATATATTAAATATTTCATTCCATAATCTCATAATCCTACTTTACAGTTTACTGTTTTAAAATTTAAATTTCAACTAAATTACACTACAGTGCCAGAGATGACTGCGGGGTAGTCTGGTAGTGACGTCATTGCAGATCTGCCCTGACTCACCGAACAAAATGTATAGTAATTGCCTGCACTGTTTGTTATGTTTAGATTATTAGTGCGTTTGACGTACAACAGTCATTTACTATGAGATGAGTATTAAAAGCTTTTGTGATTGTTTATAAATTAAAGTTCATTTTAATGAGTGGTACATTTTTTTTTTCTAGAGAATCGTGGCGTGGAAAAGTGTGACTGTAAAACCGACTGGTTGTGGGTTCGATCCCCACTCGAGGAGATGAAATATTTATTTAAATTTATATTTCCATTTCTTCGCTCTGGTCTCGACGCAAAGCGCGGCATTGAACACGCAATTCCTCCAGAATTCGGGAGAAAATGGGGAACGCAGTGTCTTAACTCTAGGTTTCCTCTGCCTACCCTGCTGTGTGCGGCTGCGACAGCGTGAAGATGATTTAATTTAATTTAATGTTAGAGAGGTTTATATTTTGATATATTATATATTTAAACTCCGATGCTAAAAAAAGGGATATTATAAGTTTAGCGTGTTTGTCTGTCTGCGTCTGTCTGTGCCACCGTAGCTCCTGAATTAATGAATTGTCGGAAAAGCGGTGTGATATTTTTTGGTCGGGGAATTTGAAAATTTTAAATAGTAGTTTAAGATTTAGATTAGAAATTGATTATCTAAAACTTTAGAATGTTGTGAATAAATTCACTTTTTTACATTCTAAATTTATTATTCAATCGGAGTCGTATGCAAAAATATTGTATTCAGTAAGTTTGTGTACCAACCAAACAATAAAAATACTTTGAAACAACAGACCCCTTACCATATTTAAATTTATTTATGAATAATTAATTGTAATTACATATTATAATTATTATTATAATTTACATGTTGGCACTATTATGTAAACAATGTTTGTTTACGACACTGCAGCCAACCTACAGGGTGAATAGAAACAACAGCTGTAATGTACAGCGACATGTTTGGCACTATCCACTTAATCTAAATATGCATATTATAAAGATAGAAGTTGCCAAATGAAGCTCTCAGCTCTTAGCAAAAGATCCGCTATTAGAATAAAGCAAAAAAAAAAAATTAGCTTCACGCTGTATCCCGCACACAGCAGGGTAGGCAGAGGGAACCTAGTGTTAAGACACTCCGTTCCCCACTTTCTGCCGAATTCTGGGGCATTGCATGTTGAGTGGCAGAACTTAACACCGCGCTTAACCTCGACACCAGAGCGAAGAAATGGAAATATAAATTTAAGTAAATATTTCATCTCCTCGAGTGGGGATCGAACCCACAACCAGTCGGTGTTGCAGTCACACCTCGTGCCGCTGCGCCACGACCGGCCTAATAAAGAATAGAATAAAGCAAAGCAATAAATAAAAATGAATAGTTGGCACTTATCAATATAAAATATTATAATGATGCCAAGTCCAGTTAACATTGTATGACGGTTATTTTTGTTTATTGTTGTAAGTTGTAGGTACCTACGTTCGATTTTATATTTTTTTTAATAATTTTTAATTTTTTTTTCGCGATATGCTGTATCCCGTACAGTGTAGGATAGGCAAAGGGAAGTTGGGGACCTAGTGTTAAGGCACGCTTTTCCTATTCTCCGAATTGAATGGTCCTGCCAGTGGTTCCAAAATTCGTGTTAATTGGCGGAATTCAACGCAGCGCTTTTTTATTATTCTTTTTTTTTAAATCGTTTAAAGACTTCTCTACCTAAACTAAAACTATTTTTAAAAAAGGGCAAGTCAAGGGCACGTTAAAATGTAAGTCAAATGGGATCGCACTTAACAATATAGCGCTGGATATGATCCAAATACTGGCGTTATAGTGTTGTTTTCATCCGGATTCCACATCTCATCTGATAAAATGCGATGGTGTATCGTTTTTAACTTTTATCAGTCTTTTAGGGTTAAATTGCTGAATTGTTTTATTAGTCTTTTCTTAGCTTCGCGCTGTATCCCATACTGGGTACCTAGTGTTAAGATCATCCGTATTTCATCATCCCATTTCCTTATCTACAAATTCATTTTAAGAATTATATGAGACAGGAATTCTATTGTAATGGCAAGGTCTTCTATTGAAGGCTATATTAGCATTTCTCTCTAGAATGCTTTTTTATTTATTGATTTGAAATTCCCCTCTTGTGTTATCAAATTCTCAGCTTATTAACATTAAGGCATTGTATCACTATTCAGTATATAAAAAAAGAGTTTGTAAAAAAATGTTTTACAACAAAAAAATCTCGAACCACTGAAAAGTAAAAGTACTTCACGTTATTTAGACAGGTCTTTTAAATCACAAACGAATGAATTTATTAAATGAAATTATGTAATTTCCTACCATGTTTCTTTCATAAAAATTTAATTTTGAAACGAATATGCTCGTTTACAGTTTACAATCAGCGTTTGTCGCTCCCGTAAACCCTTTTTGTGTGTGCATTTCAAGTAAAATATTTAACATTGCGCTATTATATCCTATTAATATCATGAGTGAGGCCAGTCGTGGCGTAGCGGCACAAAGTGTGACTGTAAAACCGACTGGTTGTGGGTTCGACCCCCACTAGAGGCGATGAAATATTTACTTACATTTATATTTCCATTGCGCGGGGTTGAGTTCTGCCACTTAACACGTAATGCCTCCAGAATTCGGCAGAAAGTGGGGAACGGAGTGTCTTAACACTAGGTTCCCTCTGCCTACCCTGCTGTGTGCGGGATACAGTGTGAAGCTGATAAATATTATAAAAGTGAAAGTTTGTGAGGATGGATGTTTGTTCCACTTTCATGCAAAAACTATTTAACGAATCTAGGTGAAACTACAAAAACATAGCTTATACATTAGAATAACACATAGGCTACAATTTATATGAAGATGTTTAATATAACAATAAGTTTAAGCAGGCGAAGCCGTGTGTAGGCTGCTAGTATTTAACATAAGTCTTAATAATTTGACTATGAAATATGCCTTGTATGTATATATTTAGTAATTTAATAACGTTGTACATATGTACGTAGGCACTTCGAAATCAAGCCAATTTGTAGAAGAGAGAAAATTGAATTTACACGCTTTGAGATATATGATAACGTTAGAGCCCTTCATTATGACGCCATTAATATTAATTAATGTTTTATTATGATTGCTATCTGTAGGTTGAGGCCGTTGTTTTACAGAGGCACACGCGTACGACTGTACACGCGACTGGTTGTGGGTTCGATCCCACTCGGGGGAATAAGATATTTAAAATTTCACATTCTCGCTCTGGTGACTAGGCAAAGTATTTTAACACCAGTATCCTAACACTAGGTTACAAGGTTCCCTCTGCGTACCCAGCTATGTGCTGGATTCAGCGTGAAGTTGCTTACGGTTTTCTACGTTAGTAGTCATATATTTTGTTTCTTGTATATGATACTTTATAATCTGCATTATTTAAATAGATGTTTATTTATGTTTTAGTACAATTAATACAAACTTAAATGAAATTGAATGGTGGTGTCAAATTTCGTTTGGAGGCATTTATGATATAAATAGCTTCCGCGCGCTAGCTAAGCAAGTTACCATTTTTAAAACAAAGCGTGTTTAGTGCTGGATTTAACGCTGCACTTTGTTTAACAGAGCAGGAAAATGAAAATAAATATTTTTAAAATATGTTAGAGACCAGTCGTGGCGCAGGACCACTGTAAAACCAACTGGTTGTGGGTTCAATCCCCATTCGAGGACATGAAATATTTACTTAAATTTATATTTCCATTTCTTCGCCTTGGTTTCGAGGCAAAGCGCGGCGTTGAGTTCTGCCACTCAACACGCAATGCCTCCAGAATTCATCAGAAAGTGGGGAACGGAGTGTCATAATACTAGGTTCCCTCTGCCTACAGCGTACATACAGCGTGAAGCTGAAATATATTATTCTATTCTGGGTATCGAACCCACAACCATCCTACTGCGCCACAACGGTCTCAATAAATCAAACAATTTTCTAAGGAATATATTTATTGACGACTTATCTAATACTTTTATAGCTATGTATTAGAATTTCATAATAAAATTAAACATATATAAAACTGTGTATATGTTTATGCTTTATTAAGATGTTGTTTGAATCAAATTTACATTAAATTTTCCCACAAACTTCATTGTAAAATAAATTTTGTGGTTAAATTATGGTAAGTACGCAATTTATAAGATTTAATAGCTCTAACAAGCACCGTTTTGATGGACTGTTCGTTTGTCTTTGTGAAATATCTCGTTTACTTTTATTTAGAAAATGACATATACATCATTATATCACGGTTATGGGTTCTGTTACGGTTTCACGAAATTATTTTTTTATTGTATTTCAAATATAGAACCCTACTAGTAGGAGGCCAGTCGTGGCGCAGGGGCACAAAGTGTGAATGTAAATCGACTGGTTGTGGGTTCGATCTCCACTCGAGGAGATGAAATATTTACTTAAATTTATATTTCCAATTTTTTCGCTCTGGTGTCGAGGCAAAGCGCGGCGTTGAGTTCTGCCACTAAACACGCAATGCCTCCAGAATTCGACAGAAAGGAGGGGAACAGAGTGTCTTAAGACTAGGTTCCCTCTGCCTACCGTGCTGTGTGCGTGAAGCTGATTTATTTGAGTTATTTTATTTTACTAGCTTGCCATTTAACAGGCAATATCCAGATTTTAAACGGAATGCGAAAAAGGGAATGTGCGACACTAGGTTCTCTTTAACTATCCTGCTATATGCGGGATATAGCGTGAAGTAAAGCGCAAAATCAAGAATACAGTGAAAAAAAGAACTCGTCGCTAGCTAGCTTTCACCGTCTTATTTTACAATCAAAATGAAATAACAAAATATATAATATTAAACGAAATTCATTTCATTTCATACATAAGTTCATACATACATAATATGCATATATAACTAAAATTAAGTATTATAAGTATAACATAACACTTAGCGTTATGCTGACTCTTTAAATATATCGTGCATATTTTCCGTTACACGCTATATTTTTTGTATAGTACATTTTTTTTTTCAGCTTCACGCTGTATCCTGCTGCGTAGCAGGATAGGTAGAAGGCCTAGTAGGGTAGAACCTAGTGTTAAGACACTCCGCTCCCAATAAGAGATTCCGTTCAATTTCGAATTCCTCCAGCATTTCGTGCTGTATGACAGAATTTAAACAGGCGTTTGCTTCAACACCAGAGCGAAGAAATGAAAATATTAAATATTTCTCTTCCTCGAGTGGTAATCGAACCCACAACCGTTTGTACTCAAACGTTTGTGCCCCTGGCCTGGCCACGACTGGCTTCTGACTATTATTAACATAACACTTAATGTGATGTTTGCTCTTGTAATCTATTGTTCATATTTTCCTTTTATTTATTTCTATAAGAAATACTCAAAGCCTTTTATTCATTTCAATAGATTTACTTTTATATAAGAAATTGTAAAGAGCGAGACTGTTATTTGTTCACCGCATTATGTTGTTTTCATTATGGATGAAAGAAAAATGTAGAGTTTTTTTCTCTTATTTCTTCGGATTTGTGATTTATTTATCGTTTCTTTTTTGACGTTTCATTAATTATATGTCCATTTAGTTATTGATGGTTTTGATGGTTTTAAAGATTTTTTATTTGCATACAATTATTAGTAAGTTTCTGTATACTTATTTACTTGTTTTTTCTTAGTTATTTGATTTTTAATAAGTAAGTTAAATTCAAGAAGTCAAGAGTATGTTAGATTGGCGTTAAGATAATGAATTGCCTTAAAATATTATGAATTAATTCACTTTTTAAATAAATAAATAAATGTTAAGGTTAAGGTTTCGTGTACTGTGCACTTAACTCTTTATATTATGTAGATATTTTTTTTTATCTAAAATCTAGTAAACTATATTAAAGGAATTTTGTGAGTAATAACTTTGGTTCCGACTTTTGTTGACATTTAGAATGAATCTGTATTGAGTTGCGGACTCTAATATTATATTTTGCTTAATGTTCCTAAATATTATGAATATGAAAGTTTGTGAGGATGGATGTTTGTTACACTATCACGCAAAAATTACTTAACGGATTAAGATGAAACTTTACAATATTATAGCTTATAAGCTGATGTATACATCAGAACAACACATTGGCTACAATTTATATAAAGATTTTTAATCACTTGCCTATAATATAACAATAAGACTAAGCGGGCGAAGCCGCGCTTGAATGGCTAGTTAGAAGATATTTTAAAAGTAAACCTTTCCCAATTCAAAATTAAACTCGGTCTTCATTCACAGTAGTTTAAATATACCTATTAACAACTAGTGGGCGCGAGCAGCTTCGCCCGCTTATTTGCACCGTTAGGGGTGAATTCTAAAAACACCACGAAACACGTATTCAATAAAATATTTTTAACAGTCTGAATTTAAACTTTTATAAAAATCGGTGGCGATTTAAAGATTTTTCTATATAAACTTTCAACCCCTTCTTTGAACCCTTAGGGGGTGAATTCTAAAAAAACCATGAAACACGTGTTCAATAAAATATTTTTAACAGTCTGAATTTAAACTTTTATAAAAATCGATGTCGATTTAAAAAAAATCCATACAAACATTCAACCCCTATTTCATCTCTTTAGGGTTAAAAATTTTCAAAATCCCTTCTTAGTAGATGTCCAGATTATGAAAATAAACATCTGTCCAAATTTAACGTTTTTACGCACAGCGGTTACGGCTGTGCGTGCGTCTTACCTCAGTCAGTCAGGTACATGTCCGTTTATATATATAGATTAAGATGTGGGATACGATTTATAACGTTTTTGTAGCTGTTCAAACAAAAACGTAATCCCAAATCATATATTCTGGAATCCGGATATTAAGGGAATTACATCCGGCGTGCCGGAAAGTCTCGTAATTAAATTTCGTATGGCGGAATATTATTTTCCAACGAATTGAGTTACATTGCCGCTTTCACGGTTCCCGCTGAATAATGTGAATGTAAATGGCTGTCTGACAAAATTGTTTTGCTTCCACGGTAATATGAATTTATTTTCTCTGAAGTAGGAAGGAGAAAAATGACACTGTCCTAATATGGGACTAGGAATATTGAAAAAAAAATCAAATTTAAATCAGCTTCACGCTGTATCCCGCACACAGCAGGGTAGGCAGAGGGAACTTTCTGCCGAATTCTGGAGACATTGCGTGTTGAGTGGCAGAACTCAACGCCGCACGTAGCCTCGACACCAGAGCGAAGTAATGAAAATATAAATTTAAGTAAATATTTCATCTCGTCGAGTTGGGATCGAACCCACAACCAGTCCATTTTACAGTCACACTTGGTGCCGCTGCGCTACGACATATTGAAAAGACATTCTTTATTTTGTTCATGAGTGCCTACTAAAAATATTTTATGCAAAATTTAAATTAAATAGCCGCCATTTAACACGCAATGCCTTCAGAGTTCGGCGGCAAATGGGAAACGGAGTGTTTTAACACTTTATTTCTCGTGCCCACCCTGTTGAGTGCGGGATACAGCGTGAAGCTAAAAAATACTATAGCGAAATTATACAGTTGCTAGTAGGAAGTTGTAATACTTGATTGAGCATATGTATATGTATAATCTATTATAGAAAATATTATGAAATAACTTATTGAATAAGTTACGTATATGAATGACAAGCAATAGTAAAAATATATCGAATTGCTGAAATGACCTGTAAAGGCGACGGTTGCGGGTTCGATTCATACTCGGGAGAATGAAATATTTATTTTCTTGCTTTGGTAAGGTAAAATATAACATATTAAATATTATGGCAGAAACTGAAAAATGGAAGTGTCTTAACATTAGGTTCCCTCCTCAGGTTAGCTCCTCAATACTTTTTGAGAAATACAGTGTGAAGTTAAAAATTCTATACTGAAATAATTTAATATTCTACTACACGCTTAAAGGAATTCTGCTGTCAACATCCACTATAAGGCACGTCTAGCTCTGGTATTTCCTACAAACATAAGAGATATAGCAGACGCATTGTGAAGACTGACGCTATGGAATTCTACAGCATCTGGTGTACGCGTAACTTTGTGTTTACATTTTAGTATAAATATATACAAGAGTATTACCAGTGTACTATCGAACAGTAAACTGTAATGAAAATAGACTTTTTATATAAATAAATAAATAATCAAGATCCGCCACAAATGTGTGCTTTTCAAAGATGCGTCGGTGTAATGTGACTGCCTTTTTGAAGATTTTCGGATTTTTTTGTTTGATTTTTGATGTTTTGTTTTTCGTTATATGAACAAAATGGAGTGATGTAAAGTATATATAATACTTTCATTTCTTTGCTATGGCACCAAGGCAAAATCCCGGCGTTGAGGTTCGCCACTCAACACGTAAAATTCGGTGGAAAGTGGGGAACGAAGTATCCTAACATTAGGTTCCCTCTGCCTACTCTGCTGTGAGTGAGATACAGCGTGAAGCTGATTTAGTTTAATTAAAGATAAATTATTTTATTTAATTTGTAGCTAGGTTTCATTGGTCGTAATATTGTCTTATTTATGGGCTTATACAATGTTTGTAGACAGTATTTATAATCTCATGATTATTAGTAAAACGTAAATGTTTTATTGAAATTGAATTATTAAATTTTATACCAACTATATAAACATTAGATATTTAAATATAATATAATATAATCTATATATATATAAAAGGACTTGTGCTGACTGACTGAGGTAAGACGCACGCGGAGCCGTAACCGCTGATGGTAGAAACGTGAAATTTGGGCAGATGTTTATTTTCATATTCTGGACATCCACTAAGAAGGGATTTTGAAAAGTTTTAACCCTAAAGGGATGAAATAGGGGTTGAAACTTTGTATGGTTTTTTTTTAAATTGGCACCGATTGTTATACAATTTTAAATCCAGACTCTTAAAAATATTTCATTGAACACGTGTTTCATGGTTTTTAAGAATTCACCCCCTAAGGGTTCAAATAAGGGGGTGAAAGTTCATATGGAAAAATCTTTAAATCGCCACCGATTTTTATAAAAATTTAAATTCAGACTGTTAAAAATATTTTATTAAACACGTGCTTCGTGGTTTTTTTTAGAATTCACTCCTAATAAGCGGGCGAAGCCGCGCGCGCCCTCTAGTATATTAATAAATACTTTTTTAATTATCAATTGGTAAAGCAAAGTAGTAACTTTATGTGGTTTACTTTATATAGTAACCATTACATCAATGGTTAGTATTGTTTGTTACGCTGTACATACTACTATGTACAGAGTAGCAAACCACGTGAGTTATCTTGTTATCCTCAGTATTTACGTTTTCTAAATAAGTATTTTTCTTTCCTAAGTGTGGAATAACACTTTAAAAAATGTTAAAAATATTTAATAAATAGCATTCTCTCTTGCCAGACGATAATTCTTAGTAATTATCTTTGGATAGTGGAAATTTGTAAAAATTTCCCTACAGAGATGCTAACAACATTAATAAGTTATAACAAGCGTATAAAAATTTCGATGTAGCTTGATGAGAACGTATGGCTTAGTGGTCAGAGCGCCTGGTCGGTTTCCAGAAGGCGCGGGTTCGAGTCCCGCTACGTTCAAATTTTTATACGTTTTCTAAATAAGTATGTAATATTCATTTTGCCATATATATTGGATACAATTAAGTTTTTAATTGGTTTTCGGAACTACACCATGGGTTGTGAGTTTGAATACTAAAGTATGTAAAATATATATATTGACTGATCCAGACCGCACTGTTCCAGACCGAGATCGGGTGATAAAGTTAATTGTTGTTATATACTACAAAACACATATTATCTTGATAAATTATTAACATTAGACTAGCATTTTATTAAGGCTGTCGTGGCGCAGTGGTAGAAGCGTGAGACTGTTAACGCTACGCCTACGCTAGTTGTAGGTACGATTTCCACTTGACTTGATTTTCATTCCTTCGCTTGAGTAACAAAACAAAGCGTTGAACACCGCCACATAACAATGCCTCGAAAATTCGGCGAAAAACGGCTCGGTAACACTAGGTTCCTTCTGCCTACCCTGCTATACCCAAAACACAATGTGAAGCTGAAAAAAAACTTATATTCTTATATTTCATATTCATAATAGATATATAACATATTCTCCAAGTGTTGTCCCAATTAAGTACCATCATATCATGGTATCACCACCGTTAGCGACTGGTCCGCGTGAGTCATCGCGTGACGCCACTCCGTCTCACAGCCGTCTGACTCTCACCTGCACGTGACCTCGCCTCGCCTCGGTAAATTAGAACTAATAAGGAGGCACCTGTCGATTTGTTAGATTGTAAAACGATTGAAATGTATGTTTGTATGTTCTTACATGGTTCGTAGAGCGGTTTACGTAATTGTTTAGCTTTCTGTGTTTGTTTATTTATTTATTTATTTATTTATTTATTTATTTATTTATTTATTTAATAGGAAGCCAACATAATATACAGTGTATTTTATCCTTCGTACATAGCTTAGTATAGAACATTTTATTGTACACTATACACTACACTTA
>DWQW01005388.1:0-17912 GCA_018249695.1 Heliconius erato demophoon
CACAGCTCCCGGGGATAGGCGTTGAATTTGAATTTGGAACGCTCCATTGTGTGGCCAGTTACAAGTGTTGTGCTTTGGTTGGAATTTTTGTGTTGTCTGTGGAGGTAAATTAGTGTTGTTTTTTTTTATAAAATTAAATATTAATAAGTATAACTTAATTTTTATTATTATATTTTTTTTATTAAATTATTTATGTAACGATCTTATTTTTATTTTTATTAACATTTTTTTGTTATTATATTTTAGAAATTAAACTTACAAAGAAATTTTGCCTGTATTTTTCTCTTTAGTACAAAGCTATAGCTCTTAGCGCGGCTTACTAATAATACCATTGTTTTTTTGAAGAGGAAAATTTATTAATGCCAGCGTTAAGGAGAAAGATAAGTCGACGTTTATTTGTGCGTAGGCGAGGATAAGGAGGATATGGTGTAGGTTGTGGCGTATACTCGTTTGTTTTTTTATTAGCTTTTTAATATTTATTAAAATAATATAAATAATATTTATCAATACTTAATATAGGAGTGTCAAGAAAATATCCACAAAACCTTAATTGACATTGAAATACATTGGGTACTTACCTTGGGTAGTTACCTGTAGGTGTATATGTGTAAAATACTTTTTTGATTGATATTGATTTTAATCTATTTTTTCCTTATATGTCCATGGAAGGAGGAGGGGGGAATCATGTTGCACATATATAAATATCTTAATTTCTTGTAAGTGTATAAGGTGCGTGAGTCAGACTCGCGTCGGTTTTGTTAAATTATCTCATAAAGTATAAGAATTCTCTCTAATTATTACCTCCGTAATATATATATACGTTGTATTTTATAAAAATAATTGTTACTTATTAACACAATATTTAAATATTAAAAGAAAATCATAAATGTATCCCCCACACAGCAGAGTAGCCAGAGGGAACCTAGTGTTAAGACACGCCGTTCCCCACTTTCCGCCAAATTCTGGAGGCATTGCGTGTTAAGTGGCGGAACTCCACGCCGCGCTTTGCCTTGACACCAGAGCGAAGAAACGGAAATATACATTTGGAATAAATATTACATTTCCTCTTGTGGGGATCGAACCCCCAACCAGTCACTTTTACACTGTGTGCCCCTGCGCCACAACTGGCCTCATTATTTATAAAACTTGTAAATGTGTCTTTTTTTGTTTTTAAAACAACGTTCAATAGTTTACAATCAATTCAAAATTTGATTTTGGGACGCCTACACAGTTTGCGCTATCTAAAGGTTATGCACCAAAATAACTGATTGAGGAATTATTCTATATTCCTATGTTAGTAAACATCACATATAAACATTATGTACTATAATATGATTAAAATGTTAAGCGGTAAACATTATAGAAGTTAATAGATACCACATTAGGTAGAATAAAAGAGATGTTGTATCGTTGATAAAGACAAACAAAAAAAAAGTCGTTTTTGGTATTTATGAATCCATGTAACATAGAGGTAGTAAGTCGAATACATTTGTCGTTTTATTAACATGTGAAATGTAAGAAAATGTATACAATATTCTTAGGATATGAAAGAGTCTACCTAAGCTATACTTTAATCAATTAAATCGTAAAATTAAGCAAATCATAAAACAAATAAATAAATCAGCCTCACGCTGTATCCCGCACACTGCAGGGTAGGCAAAGGGAACCTAGTGCTAAGACACTCCGTTCCCCACTTTCTACCGGATTCTGGAGGCATTGAGCGTTGAGTGGCAGAACTCGACGCCGCGCTTTGCCTCGACACCAGAGCGAAGAAATGGAAATATAAATTTAAGTAAATATTTCATCTCCTCGAGTGGGGATCGAACCTAAATCATGCAACCCATAAATGTAGGTAGCCCCGGTTGTTTTCAGCACACATAATTATTTTTTACTGCAAATGCAATATGGCCGCTATCAAACACTATGAGCATAATATAATTTTAGTATTATTGGTGAGAGTAGAACGCTAAGTACAATTGCTTTGATAACCATCAAATCTTGATGGGTCAGAAATAAAAAGCGGCACTTAAGATATTGGTGGATGGGTGACTTTTGGAAAATTACCTTTTAATACTGTTCAACCCTCTTGATAACTATGTCAGGTGAACAACAAAATATATCATTTTTATAAATATTTTTATTCTTCAACATATTTTTAAAACAATGAAAAAAAGTATCATGTGATATGAATTTTAAAAAGTATAATATCAAAAAAAAATAATAATTTTTATTGCCATATCTTCTTAGTAGGAGTGAAAATACCTATATAATAGTTTTCTATGTAATTTAGCCATATTTGCAATCGTAGCATACGCGTGTGATTGTAACGCGACGGTCGTAGGTTCGTTCCCCATTCGAGGAAGAGGATGATTACTAATTAATAAATTATTTATTATTATATATTTATTTCTTCGCTCTACTACCATGGCAAAAGCACAGCATTGAGTTTTCGAACGAAGTGTCTTAACACTAGGTTCCCTAGAATACAGCGTGGTATTTTAAAAAAAATGTAATGAAATTGGTTCTAGTGCTTAATTTTGATGAAAAAATCAATGATATATTAATTACTATTATACGATATCTAAGTTGAAGACTGCTGATTTGCTCTTTATAAACAAGAAAATACGTTTACAGCTTTCATAAAACTTTTGCCCTATAAAGTTATTAGCCATGCTAGGTATTTCCATATAAAAGTTCTTTATATTATATGAGTATATTAGAGTAACACTAACAAGGTCCGTGGTGGCGCAGTGACACAAGCACGCGAGTGTTAATGCGAAGGTTGTGGATTCGATTCCTACTCGAGGAAATTAGTTTCTCGAGGAATTCGCTCTGTTAACAAGACAAAGCTTAATGACGCAATGCCTTGAAAATTTGGCAGAAAATAGAAAACGTAGTCTTTTAACACTAGTTTCCCTCTGCTACCCTGCTATATGCAGGATATAACGCGAAGATCAGCTAAGAGTAGTCACAGCAAGGAAATGGACATATTAAATATTTCATTCCCCCGAGTGGGAATCGAACTCACAATCATCGCGTTTAAATATCACGACATCATTATTTAACGAAAAACACAATAAATATAACACTCTACTATAAAGTGTTTACTTTATAGCCGAATAAAATTCTATCTAAAGCTGAACTAAAATCAGAGGACGATGTAACAGCACCTGAATACATTACTGGCACTTAAAACACAGATAAGGGTAATCTATGGAGTGCGTGTAGTGGCGTCGCGATAGTGTTACCTATTCTATGCTGATTTGTTTTTGTTAACTATATTATAGTTTTTTTTTAAGCTTCACGCTGTATCCCGCAAGTAGCGGGTTAGACATAGGGGCCTTGTGTTACTACACAGAATTCTGGAGGTCTTTGCGTGTTGAGTGGCACAATTCAATGCCTCGCTTTTCCTCGATACTAGGGCGAAGTATTGAAAATATTAAATATTTTCTTAAAATATAAAATATTATTTTCTCAGGTGGGACTCGAACATAGATCTTATTGCGTTTATAGTCACACGCTTGTGCCCATGCGCCTTGATTGGCTTTTAAAGCTCTAAACTATAAACTTCTAGTCTCAGCACTATTTTATCTATGTGTAAAAATATACAGTACGAATGGTTAAAATTTTGCCTGTTTAAGTAAATGATATTAAAATATTTAATCACTTAATAATTTGATTAAATTTAAATAACTTTAACTGAAAGCCCGCAGTGGCGCAGGAGCATAAAGTATGACTGTAAATGGTTGTGGGTTTGATTCCTACTCGAGGAAATGAAATATTTATTTAAATTTATATTTCCATTTTCTACGTTCTGGTGTCAAGGTAAATGTGTGGCGTTGAGTTCCTCCACTCAGCATGCAGCAATGCCTCCAGAATTTGTCGGAGAGTAGGAAACGGAGTGTCTTAACACTAGGTTCCCATGCCTAACCTACTGTGTGGATATAATGTAAATTTATTTGATTAAATAATTTTAAATTATATTGATTGATGGAATGTTGTTTTCTAAGACGTCATAACTAGCGGTTGCCAATAGTTTTATCAATTGTACAATAGACTTGAAATTGTAATGTAGGAAAATGTTGAAGCTAAAAGAGTGATCTATAATTTGCAACAAAAAAAAAAACAGAATTGAAAAAGCAAACTATATAAATTTTAGACTTATATGAATTTTTCATTGTTAGAACCACGTGAAGAGCACCAGCTTTCGTATAAAAAAATTATCATCAAAATCGGTCCAACCAGTCAAAAGTTCTGAAATAACAAACATAAAAAATACAGTCAAATTAAAAACCTCCTTTTAAGGAAGTCGGTTAAAAAAGGGCAACTAAATATTAGCTCAATAATTAGAAAAAAAAACGTATTACTCAAAGTTCGGAAAAGTAATTTAATTTAAAATGGTTCTCGTTCAACCTTCATAACTTTTCGAAAACGAATGGCAAAGCCAGTGTGTAAAACTGGAACAAAACTCAGATTCTTTCTTCGAGTACGTTGTTATCCCAAAAAAAACAATAATTAACTTTTGAAGATACATTTCTGGCCAGTCGTGGCGCAGGGGCACAAGTGTGTGACTGTAAAAGCGACTGGTTGTAGGTTCGATCACCGCTCGAGGCAATAAAATATTTATTTAAAATTGTATTTTCATTTCTTAGTTCACCAGAGCTAAGTAAACACGCAATTCCTCCAGAGTTCGACGGATAGGGTAATGGAGTGTCATAGCTTAATACTAGCGTGAAAATGGTTTTTTATTTTATACAGATACATTAGAAATACAGTTAAGGCTAATAAAAACACTTTGAACAACACTAAACAAGTATATGTTGTGTAGAGTAACTTGTACAAAATATTTGCTTTTGCGTCGTGTATTGAGAACTAGCTAACGTTTTGTTTAAAGTATTTTAAGATGAGATCAGTGACTAAGCATAATTACTGTTAATTTATCCATCAAAGTTTTGTATATACATACATTTATCTAATAAAAAAGAAAATTTTACGAATTCTAGGTTTCTAGGTTCTTGAATGCTAGCAATATATAGCACAGAAGAGTAAGCATGTAAAATAAAGTAATATAAAAATAGATATAAAGTTCTCTTACGCTTGTTGTGGGTTCGATCCCCACTCGGGGGAATGATTATATTTTTACTTTTAGCATTTTTTAAAGTGTTAATCCACACTTAAAAAAGAAAAATACTTATGTAGAAAACGTATAAAAAATTTAACGTAGCGGGACTCGAACCCGCACCTTCTAGAAACTGACCAGGCGCTCTGACCACTGAGCCATACGTGAATGTTTTCTAAATAAGTATATATTTTTTTATTTTCTTGCTCTGATAGATAAAGCACCCCGTTGAGTTACTCAACCGTATGTGTCGATAACCGAACCGTTTGCAGCACTGAGCTTAAAGGGCGTCTTATTATATTTATAATTAGTAGTACTAATGGGGTACACGCAAATGTCACTACCGGTATGTACTAAAAAAATAGTTTTTGTTTTGGAGTCCGTTATGAAGGGGCGGCCGGTCGAGGTAGTATCATCTACTAAATACGAATACTTGTTATATCGGTCGGCCAGTGGCGAACGGAGTGTCTTTGCACTAAACGGTTCCTCATCAGGTTAGGTGTGTTTATACAAAATGCTTTCATTTAATTTTACAATTTAAAACTAATAAACTAGTCATTTGCATTTACATGGTGTTTCATTTGCTTTTAAAATATTTTTTTTTAACATTTATATAACAATTTGTATTATCCTATATTTCCATGATCTGAAAAGACGAAGAGCGTTGTTAGGTTCCGAATCCAGAAACGTCTAGTGTACTAAAAGTATGAAATTCTCAAGTTACTTTCTACTCCCAACAAAAAATAGTATATCTAAATATAATCAGAAATTTCCGCTCAATGAACACAATTTGTTTCAGGTATAAAGTGTAGTGCGGTGCAAATGACAGTGGCATACCATAGTGTCATGTGGTGAAGTGTGGTGAAGTGGTGGCGGTCGCAGTGGTCGCGAGTTCGTTCCGCGTCGCCGGCCGCCGCGGCGGTAGCCATGCCGCCGAGTTGACGACGGCGGCCGGCCGCGCCTCCCGCCGCTCGACTACTCGCTATACAAGTATGTATTTTGATATGTGACATATATAGTACGGTCGACGAGTCTTGGTCACTGTGAGTTTGGTTGTGTGGAGGTGGAGATTTGATGTTGCAAAAGTTTAGGGCGTCCACGACTCTTTGATTGTGCTGTACAGTATACTTATGTTATGTATGTGTATCTACATACTTTATTAACAATTGCAAATGATAAATAATTAAAAATTACATTAAATTATTATTGAAATTGATTAAAAAAAAATTATATTTCCATATAAGTGTACTCCATACAGTATATTAAAAAGTAATATTCTCTAAATAAGGTTTCATACTAATATAAGAGTTGATGCCATAAAATATTATTAATAAAGCTAATCTTTATTACGTCGTAATAAATACAAATGTATTAAAAATAAAGAAAAACAGACTTAGCGTATAGAAAAGCAATCTTAAATCAATTTTAATGGTACGGAACCCTAATTCCGATTGTAAAAACATGTCTAATTTTTTTTATGGTGCAACATTTCTCAAAAAGCTCGTCGAGGTTAGACCGGCCGTAAATATTATTTTATCCTACGTAGTGATTACAATTTATTTTGGGAATGGCTCATACGGACAATTCAAACAAATCTATTTGGATACATACACTTCTCTGTACAAATATTATCTATTGTGCTTTAAATGTATTCTTTCGAGGCAAAAACGTGCTACAGTAAACGCGGCAGGTTGTGGTTCGATTCCCACTGGAGGGAATTAAGTATTTCATATTATCATTTTCTTTTTGAGTTTGAGTTTGAGGCCAGTCGTGGCGCAGAGGCCAAAAGTGTGACTGGAAACTGACTGGTTTTGGGTTCGATCGCCACTCGAGGAGATGAAATATTTACTTAAATTAATATTTCCATTTTTTCGCTCTGGTGTCGAGGTTAAGCGCGGCGTTGAGTTCTGCCACTTAACACGCAATGCCTCCAGAATTCGGCAGAAAGTGGGGAAAGGAGTATCTTAACACTAGGTTCCCTTTGCTTATCCTGCTGTGTGCGGGATAGAGCGTGAAGCTGGCAATAAGGTAAAGCGCGGCGTTAAGTCCCACTTCTCAAAACGCAATGCCTCCACAATTCGGTGAGAAGCAGAGAAATGGAAGTTAATGGTAACGGAGCATCTTAACACTATGTCCTCTACTCTAGGCAGTGGGAACCTGCGTGTGGGCAGGTTCCCACTGCCTAGAGGAACTAGCTATGTCCGGAAAACAGCGTGAAGCAAAAAAAATAAAATAAATATATTGTTACAGTTCAAATAACAGAATTCACAATTGAGTGAAATTTAATTAGTATATTAATTTAATAGGTAATTTATTGAAATATAAACGCAACTGCTATTCACGCTTAGTTGATTTTAAAGCTTTAGCCAGTGGCGAATAAATGATGTGTACTATATTTTCATTAAATCAGCTTCACGCTGTATCCCGAACACTGAAGGGTAGGCAGAGAGAACCTAGTGTTAAGACACTCCGTTCCCCACTTTCTGCCGATTTCTGGAGGCATTGCGTGTTGAGTGGCAAAACTCAACGCCGCGCTTTTGCCTAGACACCAGAGTGAAGAAATGGAAATATAAATGTAAATAAATATTTCATTTCCTCGAGTGGGGATCGAACCCACAACCAGTTGGTTTTACAGTCACACTTTGTGCCTCTGCGTTACGACTGGCCTCACTATTTTTTCATAAAAAAATACTTTACATCTACAGAAATATGCCTAACTATTTTTTCATGTTAGCCATATTTCTTTAGATGTAAAGTATTTTCTATTTGTTCGTGCGTATATTTCTCCAGTGTTTTAGTGAATCGATTTCAGCAGTCGATTTTTCAATTTGTTTAGATTTATTTTTATATTTCCTTCTTTTGTGTGAATTTAGTTTGTTTATAAAATAGACGGATATATTTTTATTTGTTGTGAGGCCAGTCGTGGTGCTGGGGCACAAGCGTGTAACTGCAAAGGCGATGGGTTGTGGGTTCGTTTCCCATTCAAGAATTTGAAATATTTTCATTTCTACGCTACTCTACACGTAATATCTATAGAATTCGGCGGGAAATGGGAAGCGGAGTGACTTAACACTAGGCTTCCCCCGCCCACTCTGCTACACGCGGGATAAAACATGAACCTAAAAAAATCTTCAAATGTAATTTTATGTGTATTTAAACGAAAAATGTATTTAGTATAAAAATATCACTTTATTTTTACAAGATTTGGGAAATGCTTAAAAATAATGGTAATAAATTAAAAGGCGTTAATATGATTACCTCATTCATTCTTACATGACTGTCAAAATACAATTTAAAAAACCTGACTAATAAGTTCATTCGTTCTATAACATTTTCTAGCAATTTTAAAATTCAATTAGATTCAGATCCTGCAGTACAGTTGATTGCTTTGTGCAAATCTAGATTGAAATTTGAGAGTGCAATTAGAGTAATAATTCTATATCAAGCTGTCTATACATTTCATACACTCCTGTGCTATGATAGTATTTTTTTAAATAAAGACATGAGGCAGTCTTGGTGCAGGGGCACAAAGTGTGTTGTGGGTTCGATCCCTACTCGAGGAGATGAAATATCTTTTTTAATTCATGTTTCCATTTCTTAGCTCTGGTGTCGAGGCAAAGCGCGGCGTTGAGTTCTATCACTCATCACGCAATGCCTCCAGAATTTGGCAGAAAATGGGGAACGAAGTGTCTTAACATTAGGTTCCCTCTGCCTACCCTGCTGTGTGCGGGATACAGCGTGAAGGTGATTTATTTATTTATACTCGCGGCGGAACTCAACGCCGCACTTTGCCTCGACATCAGAGCGAAGAAGTGAAAACATAAATGTAAATAAATATTTCTTCTCCTCGAGTGGGGATCGAACCCACAACCAGTCGATTTTACAGTCATACTTTGTGCTCCAGCGCCACGAGTCATTACGTTAATGAATCAATATTAATTTTATATAATTATTTGACGTTTGTTGTGGTAATGAATATTGAAAACTAAAGTGCTTAAAATTCTATCCACTGTATAATGTGTATAATTCTATTTAATTAGTTTTCAACTGAACGGTCGTAGCATATCAGAGTTTATTTGATAAAATAATAATGTTATACGTTATATGTTAAAGTATATATAGCTAATAGTGTATTATGAAACTGCGAATCTGAACGAAAAGAGGAAAAATTGCAGTCAACCGAGGTCTCCCCTCTTACCACTCACTTTTCCATCATAAATCTTTTTTGCCATTCTTTCTCACTCATTCGTTCGACATGCTCAAACTAGCTGAGTATGTTCTTCTTCATTCTCACTGTGACATCCTCAGTAGTACCAGCTAAGACTCCGGTAACCCTGTTACCGGCAGCAATACGCCTTTCCACATCCTTTCAAAAGTCCACATCTCTTTCAAAAGTCACAACCTTTGTCTTATTCGCATTGAGGCTTAGACCATTATTTTCACACCCTCCTTTCAGAGTGGTGACCAATGCCTGCAACTTGCATTCTGATGATGCAATACGCACTGCATCATCTGCGTACAGCAGGCAATTCACATTCAGGTCACCTACTTTCACTTCCATATCACTTTGTTTCACTCCTTGGAGACAGCTACCAAATATAAATCGATTTTTTTATATATATACATATAGTTTGTATGTATAGTGCATCTAATGCAAATGAATTTACAAACATATACAAGTAGGTAAGCACAATGACAAAATAGCATCAACAAAAATATTATATATTTATTTATGATTTGTTATATATTGTTATATATAACAAATCATAAATAAATATTACTGATTTAATATTTTTTTAATCAACTTGACGATGTATCCCGCGCACAGCAGGGTAGGCAGAGGGAACCCAGTGTTAAGACACTCCGTTCCCCACCAGACTTTTTTTTTATAAATATTTTTTTGTAAGTCCCTAAGAGCAGAAATATCATCTGTCTGTATGTCTATTATATTGTATTTAAATGAAAACATTTTCATTCAAAGATTTTTTGATGAGAGATCATCGTATTTTAAAAAAATAATTTAGCCTATCTGTACAGCCGTCAAAACTATTTGTGTCGAACCAAGCTTGGACATTCTTCTAATGTAGGTATCATATTAAACTCTGGATGAAGTGATATCACAGTTCTAAGTACAAATACAATCAATATTGTCTTATGTCCATTAGAGATAAGCTTATAGTTTCCTTTTCGAAAGTGATTTAAAATTTTATTATGTACATATTGTATTATTTATTTGTTATTGGTTATATATTTTTTTGCTGATGCTACTTTTGGCTGTGACGTTTACTGAGTGACAAAAAATAAATGTTATTGTAATTACACTTATTTGTATGTGTTCGTAAATTTAGTTTGAGTGTGGAATATTTATGCACATATCATGGTTTTTGATCTTGTTTAGACCAATTAAATCAGCTTTACGCTGTATTCCGCACGTAGCGGTGTAGGCAGAGGGAACCTAGTGTTTAGACACTCCGTTCCCCACTTTTTGCCAAATTCTGGAGGCATTGCGTGTTGAGCGGCAAAACTTAACGCCGGGCTTAACCTCGACACCAGAGCGAAGAAATGAAATATAAATTTAAGTAAATATATCATCTCCTCGAGTGGGGATCGAACTTACTACCAGTCGGTTTTACAGTCACTCTTCGTGCCGCTGCGCCACGACTGGCCTCACTGGTCTGGATCTTGTTAAGACCAAACTACTTGTATCATAGTAATATTCAACGGCTGTCAATATTTAAAATCTAGGCCAGTATTTGAAATGTCCTATTTCAGGAATACAAAGGATTCCCATGAGATATATCGAGGGCTCGTATATGAAAGTTTGTTAATTTAAATATTGCTTATATGAATATTATTGTATAAGCTACATTGTCTTTCTTTGTATAAACCTAAATCATAACTTCTTATCTTAAATGGAATAGGTAAAACTAAAACCAATATTGCAATAAATGAAAAAGCTAATATCACAAAAAAAATAAATAAATAGTGAATGGTAATTATGTATTTAATTTTTTTGAGGCCAGTCGTGGCACATGGCCTCAAGCTTATGACTGTGAACGCAACAAGCTTGAGCCTTAGTTCTATCTGGCTATCGTGCAATTTTGGGATACAACGTAAAACTGAAAAAAAAGAATTTAAATTTTAATGTCAATAATTGCGTCACTAAATATTTAAAGAGCACTGCTCAGCACATCGTAAAAGGGTCAGAAAGGTGTGGGTGGGGTTAAAGTGTGCAACGTTGTTTTGACGTAGAAGGACTACGTCACGTAGCCCGAGCCATTTTTGCATACCTATTATATTAATAATATTAAAAAAAATCCTTTATTTAACATAGAGGTATAATCATTATATTCTTTATTTAAAATTAGCGTAAATATAGATATTACAGCCATCGTAAATTATTACAGTCGCTTATCGCATTCTACTTTGTGTATTGGCGTATAAAGAAAAAAAAAGTATTTTGATTTAAAATTTCAAAATGAATTGTAATTCTTTAATAAAACGATATAAGCCTTGCAACGATTTATTAAATATTTTTTTATTCATTAGAATATTCAAGCTGCCAATCCAAAAATATCATAAATATTCAAAATATACCATTGAATAAGGCAAAAAACAATCATAATCAAAGCTGAGGCCGCAAATATTCGCCTTTTTCAAAGAATTACCATATAGAGAGGGGAGTTTTAACTTTCCGTAAAATGAATTCTAAATCCAATTCCGAGCAAATGATTTTCTTCGGAAAGCTCAGACAGGATGAATTTCTTACAAAACGTGATATGCGTGTGAAAATATTTGAAGGTGCATGTTTGATTACAAATTAGTCGTACAAATATTACTGTTCATCCAGGGGCTATGAGGTACCATATTATACTTAACAAATATCTATATAAAATAGTTCCCATAAGTTTAATTTAAGATTTGTTTATGTTTAAATATTTTGATAAGTTTATTTTTGATATTAAGGAGATTTTATGTTTTGAGTAAAAAAATCGCAAATTGCACCGATTAGCCAGCTCGGTCGCGAAAATCTTTATAGTAAAGTAAAAAAATATATATTGAGTAAACTTTAAGCGTAAAACCACTTTATAATAAGCAGACACCTCTCATCTGACCTTATACTCTACAAATTTAATTTCTTTATATGTAAATATTGAAATTATTAAACTACTTAAATATAAATAAAAAAAACCCAATGAGCGATGCAGAAATACTATTCACAGGAATGTAGTTTACCATAAGAAATGCCATTTAAAAGGCACCCTCATTTAGATACTGCTCACTAATGTACTGACGATAAATATCTTCAACTTTTTAAATGGATTTCTAACCGGATGAAAATATCTTCAATATCCTAATTATACTTGGTAATTAGTGGCTAAGAGTGTTATTTACTTAGGATGTAGTTGTGTCACTTTAGAGAATAATATAGGGGACCGGCAGTTTCGGTATAGACAAAATTAACAGTTAAAATGAGGACATTCGTAACGCTGGGCCCTATAGAGTCTACCTTTCTGTATGCGGAATACAGCGTCAAGCTAAAAAAAAAGAAAAAAAACGAAATAGTTAAGAATAACATAAATATACTCAAATTAAAAAAAAATACAATATTTTTGCTGTTCATTGTCTAACAGTGACGACGACTTAATTATTCGAGTAGGTATTTCATATTCACATTGACCTCAAAAACAAAAGCGCTTCATACAACAATATCAATATATTCTACTTATAGCAAATACTTGTTTTCTTTGAACATTCACTTTATTTACATCTATTCTGAGTGAGTCCCCGCTGCTTCCTAAAACGTATGCCTTTGAGGGGAGTATCGGATATAGATTTTTTTGATCGAAAAGTCAAGTCGTGAAGCCAAAATTGTATTTTTTGGGTCACGTCTCATTTTGACAGTTTAATATTTTCATTGTTTTAGAGCAGTGGTTCCCAATCAGTGGTCCGTGGACCACCAGTGGTCCGCAGAAGCCTAAATGTGGTCCGCGAATGTTTTTAATTTTGTGACTGGGGATAGTGAGGCGAAGGTTCTGTTTAATTATCACAGTTAATTTTTAATATACCTACATGCATAGTGGTCCCTGCTACCAAGAATGATGTAAAAGTGGTCCTTGATCAAGAAAAGGTTGGGAACCCCTGTTTTAGAGGATTGGTGTATTATTACACCACTATAGTCTTGATTATAATCATATGTTTAAATAAGGCCAGTCGTGGCGCAGGGGCACAAAGCGTGACTGTAAAATCTACTGGTTGTAGGTTCAATCCCCATTCGAGGAAATGAAATATTTAGTTAAAGTTTCTTTGCTTCGCTCTGGTTTCGAAGCAAAGAGTGTAATTGATTTCCGCCACTCAATACGTAATGCCTCCAGAATTCAGCGGAAAGAAGGGAACGGAGTGTCTTAACAATAGATTCCCTCTGCCTACCCTACTGCGTGCGAGATTTAGCGTAAAACTTATTTAATTTTTAATGAATTTATCAATCAAGGTTCAAATCATTTATCTCAATACAAAGAAAAATACAACAGGTTTTATAAACAGCAAAGCGTTTTGTTACTATGTAATCTCTATGAATCATAAAGATTCCGTTCAACCTATTTCATTATTGTAAGACAGTAACAATCATACATTTTACAAGGACTTGAAGGTTATTGAAGTATGGGTTATACTTCAATACGTATTCGAAAGAGGGCCAAATGTCACGCGTCGTGGTCGGATTGAAGGGTTCCCAAATGGATACAGATTTCATTTGTCGTTATATCTGGTATTCATAAATTTGCTTATACAAATTGAAAAGCATTTTTTTAAATTAAATAAATCAAAATAATGGTTGTTTGTGTTATTAATATTTGTACGTGTTTGTAAATTCAGTTTAAGAGGTGGAATACGCATATCACTTTTTTCGTTCTTGTTTAGACCAAAGTACTGGCATCATGGTTATATTTAATAGCAGGTTATATTTAAAATCTAGGCCAGTTTTTGAAATATATAGAATATTTATTTACTATTGCACGAATACAAAGAATTCCCATGAGCTATTCGAGAACTCATATATGAAAGTTGGTAAATTTTAATATTGCTTATATGAATATTATCGTATATTGAGCTACATTGTCTTTCTTTTAATAAAATTAAATCATAACTTTTGTACTTAAATAAAATAGATAAAAGAAAAACATTTGTAGCTAATATTGTCATTTAGTTCAAATTTTTTTGGGTTCATTTGTGGCGCTGATATTGGCATTCAGTATTTAATTATTTTGAGGCCAGTAGTGGTGCAGTGCCACAAGTGTGTGACTGGAAACGCGGAAGGTCGTAGGTTCGATGCCCATTGGAAAAATGAAATATTTCATAGTCTTATTTTTTTCGCTCTGGTGACGAGACAAAACGTGGTGTTGAGTTCCGCCACACACGTAATGCTCCTAGTGTATGTACAAAGTATGGAGCGGAGAGCCCTTTTACTAGGCTTCCTCTGCCTACCCTACAGATGTGAGATACAGCGTGAAGCTAAAAAAAGGGATTTAAATTTTAATCTCAATAATTGCTTCACTGGATTTTTAAAGAGCACTGCATCGTAAAAGGGTCAGAAAGGTGTGGGTGGGGTTAAAGTGTGCAGCGTTGTTTTGACGTAGAAGGACTACGTCACGTAGCCCGAGCCATTTCTGCACACCTTTATTTTTATTTTATATTTGTGACCTTTATAAAGATTGTTATTCCTTAATTTAACATTCCGGAATAATAATTATATACTTATTTAGAAAACGTATAAAAATTTGAACGTAGCGGGACTCGTACCCGCGCCTCTTGGAAACCAACCACACCCGATCTGTTTCCAGGGGGCGCGGGTTCGAGTCCCGCTACGTTCAAATTTTGATACGTTTTCTAAATAGGTATTTTTCTTTCCTAAGTGTGGAATAACACTTTAAAAATGTTTAAAAAATAATAATACTATTTATTCTGTGTTTATAATTGGCGTAAATATATTAATGATATTACAGTCGTCGTAAATTATTAAAGTTGCTTATCGCATTCTACTTTGAGTATTGGTGAAAAAAGAATAAAAAAAAAATATTTTGCTTTGAAATTTCAAAATGTCATTCTTTAATAAAATGATTGAGGTCTTGCAATGATTTATTAAATATTTTTTTATTCATTAAAATATTCAAGCTGCCGATGTAAGAATGTCATAAATATTCAAAATGTATCATAGAATAAGACAAATAAAAATCATAATCGAAGCTGAGGCCGCAAATATTCGCCTTTTTCAAAGAATTACCATATAGAGAGGGGAGTTTTAACTTTCCGTAAAATGAATTCTAAATCCAATTTCGAGCAAATGATTTTCTTCGGAATGCTCAGACAGGATGAATTTCTTACAAAACGTGATATGAGTGTGAAAATATTGGAAGGTGCATGTTTGATTACAAATTAGTCATACTAATATTACTGTTCATCCAGGGGCTATGAGATACCATATCATCAGCTTCACGCAGAATCCCGCACACAGCAGGGTATGCAGAGGGAACCTAGTGTTAAGACACTCCGTTCCCCACTTTCTGCCTAATGCTGGAGGCATTGCGTGTTGAGTAGCAGAATTTAACGCCGCGCATAGCCTCGACACTAGAGTGAAGAAATGGAAATATAAATTTAAGTAAATATTTCATCTCCTCGAGTGGGGATCGAACCCACAACCAGTCGGTTTTACAGTCACACTTCGTGCCACTGCGCCACGACTGGCCTCTAGATATAGAGATATAGAGATACCATACTATACTTAATAATCTATATAAAATAGTTCCCATAAGTTTAATTTAAGATTTGTTTTTGCTTTGATATCTAAGTAAGTTTATTTTTTGGTGTTAAAAAGGAAGACGGACTTTCAGTCTTGGGAGTAAATAGTTCGAAATTACACCGATTTAGCTAGTCTGATCACGAAAATAATTATAATGAAAATAAAATAATATATATTAAGTAAAATTTAAACGTAAAACCACTATATAATAAGCAGACACCTTTCATCTGAGGATACACATTACAAATTTCATTATATGTAAATATTGGTAATATTATAGCCATTACCGAGAAAGTAAATAATAATAATTGGTAAAAGTAACAATAAAACTATATATTACATATTTATTATGTGAGTATGTGTGTAATTGTGTATGCGTATTGATATCTGTTATGTATATATTTAATATTGTTATCATTATTTTTTTTTAATTATTCATTACAATATCTCCTATAGCTATTATAGTTAGTAAGATTGTATTGTAATATCTCTTTTATTTCTATTGTTATAGTAAGTAGTGGATAACGGTGTGATTTGTACATAGATTAAGTTTATTACATTGTATAAGATATATTTTCTCATATGTACAAATGTTTGTTGTCCCAAATAAATAAAATAAAATAAAATTATACTACTTAATTACAAATAAAAAAAAACGAACGTTGCAGGAATGTAGAATAATATAAGAAATGCCATTTAAAAGGCATCCTTATTTAGATACTGCTCACTAATGTATTGACGATAAATATCTCAAGCTTTTAAATGGATATCTAACTGGCCTTAAACATTTAATAGTGATAGAAGTACTGGAAATATCTTCAATATCCTAATTATACTTGGTAATTAGTGGCTAAGAGTGTTATTTACTTAGGATATGGTTGTGTCACTTTAGAGAATAATATAGGGGACCAGCAAAACGAGGCCAGTCGTGACGCTAGGGTACAAAATGTGGCTGTAAACGTGAAGGGTTGTGGGTTCGATACCCACTCGAGGAAATTAAATATTAAATATTTCCTTATTTAATATTTCTTCACTGTGGGGTCGAGGTAATGCCTCCGAAATTCGGCGGAAAATGAGGAAAGGAGTGTGTTAACACTAGGTTCACTATGCCAATCCTTTTGTGTGCGGGATACAGCAGGACGCTACAAAAATGAATAAATAGATATAACGAAACATAATATATAATTATATTTATTAATAATAACATAAATGTGCAAGACCACAATATACAAGAATACTATAAAAAAAAAACAATATTTTTGCTGTGCATTGTCTAACAGTGACGACGACTTAATTATTCGAGTAGGTATTTCATATTCACATTGACCTCAAAAACAAAAGCGCTTGATACAACAATATCAATATATTCTACTTATAGCAAATACTTGTTTTCTTTGAACATTCACTTTATTTACATCTATTCTCAGTGAACCCCCGCTGTTTTCTAAAACGTATGCCTTTGAGGGGAGTATCGGATATAGACTTTTTTGATCGAAAAATGAGACGTGGAGCCAAAATTGTATTTTTTGGGTCACGTCTCATTTTTGACAGAATAAAAATTAAATATGAATATTGTTAGTTTAATATTTTCATTGTTTTAGAGGATTGGTGTATTATTACGCCACTGTAGTCGTGGCACAGGGGTACAAAGTGTGACTGTAAAATCTACTGCTTGTGGGCTCAATCCCCATTTGAGGAAATAAAATATTTATTTAAAGTTTCATTTCTTCACTCTGGGTTCGAAGCGAAGAGAGTCAAAGATTTTTGCCACTCAATACACAATGCATCCAGAATTCAGCGGAAAGAAGGGAACGGAGTGTCTTAACACTAGATTCCCTCTGCTTACCCTACTGCGTGCGAGATATAGCGTAAAATTTATTTAATTTTTAATTATTTTATCACACGAGGTGCAAAACATTTATTCCAATACAATGAAAAATACGACAGGTTTTATAAACAGCAAAGCGTCTTGTCACTATATAATTTCTGTTAATCACA
>DWQW01005389.1:0-17910 GCA_018249695.1 Heliconius erato demophoon
AAAATTCCAAAAATGTTGGAAATGGATTCTGTTAGTTATCCTTTAACACCCTGGCTAATTTTTTCTTAAATATTTTCAATGTACAGAAACGACTTTTCTACAGATTTATTATAAGTATAGATATAACGTGGGCGGTGGGAATAATATTTGTATTGTGGTGAGCTAACCGAGCCTACAGATTTTTGAATCACAAAATAGTTTTAACTTTTATTATATTTTAATATTTTATTGATACTATAATATTATTATTTATTTTAAAATTTAAAATATATTTTTATTATATTTAACTTCTATAATTTTTGTTATAGAATAAACATTAAACGTATGAGTCTGACTGACGATAAAATAAAAAAAAACACATACAATATAATATTTAATTAAAAAGTCAATACTTACGAATCCACCAATAGTATGACAGCACCAATGATCATAAATATCGCGTGCATCAGGAATGGCACCAAGTATGGCGTGTCTGGCATTTCTGACGACGCTAACCCTGCCAGCGGGGGGAAGATTGCCAGTCCTAAAGTGCCAAACGCCATCTGCCTGCCAACGTCACCACGGCCAAGTGATGTTTCTCTTGTCGCTATGACACAAGCCGTTCCCAGTAAAGCTAAGGCAGCGGTTGGCCAAATATCTGCTAGCACTCTGTAAACAATTATGTATTGAAGTTACGTTTTGTTTAGTTTTTTTTTTGGGCAAGCAATTACACTCTTTATCCTGCAACGCTTGGATAGATAGAGGGAATCCAGTGTTAAGTTGAATACTCTGTTAACCACTTTCTGCCAAATTTTCTAAACATTGTGTGTTGAGTGGCGAAACTCAAGGCCGTGCTTTGCCTTGTTACCACGATTCTCCCAAGTGAGGATTAAGCTCACAATCCAGCACATTTACAATTGAACGCTGTCACACTTCGCCACGACGATCTTTATTTTTTTATAATTTATGAGGGTCACAACATACCTACATAGCTACAAAAGGCAATGCGACGTTTGTATCAAAGGTTAAAACACTTGTAGGGATTCATACTGTCACCCTCAGTGGATTAGATTCAATACCTGGATTGAAATATTAAACATTCCGGTCAATGTTAAAGTAGCTTACGGAACTAATTCGAGGCTGCTTACAACAAAATTTTGTCATACAATATATCATGGAACACAATCTACGAATCCTCAATAAGTAACTTATGACAAAATAATAAATGAAAAAAGTAAAGCACACGGCAATTAGGAACACC
Organism: Heliconius erato demophoon; assembly: GCA_018249695.1. NCBI lineage: Eukaryota > Metazoa > Arthropoda > Insecta > Lepidoptera > Nymphalidae > Heliconius > Heliconius erato. Next base: position 1,241 of record DWQW01005389.1, read on the forward strand.
ATAAAAAACCATAGAGCGAGAGAGAGAGAGACAGAAATAGAGGCTAGTAGTGGCGCAGGGACACAAGTCCGTGACTGAAAATGCGACTTGTTGTGGGTTCGATCCCCACCCGACGAAATGAAATATTTATTTAAAAGTATATTTTAATTTGTTCGCTCTCCGTCCGTGGGTCCGCCACACAACACGCAACGCCTCCAGATTCACACATGTTAACACTGTGTACCTGACGACGAAGTAGGCCCAGAAGGTGTAGGCGGGGTCGCCGAGCACGCGGCGGCACTCGGCGTCGGCCAGCACGGCGCCCGGCTCGTCGTAGGGGTCCAGCACGCGGCAGCGCACCGCCGCGCGGCACTCCCCGCCGCCCGCCGGCTCCGGCACGCGCTCCGCCGGCACCGAGCACTTGGAGGCGCCCGCTGCGGCAGAAAACATTTATGCGGAATGCTGAACATGATAAGCTAAATAAAAATGTACGTTAAACGAAAATTTACACCAGAAATATCGATTTTTCCAACATATACAACAATCCTTTAGTACCTATAGCAAAAAATAATGAAATTAGATAATGCTTATATAAACTAAATACTTAATTAAAAAATATTGCAATTGAAACCATCATTTTCCAGTCAATGAATGTAAATGTGGTGTTTGCGGTTTCGATCCACACATGCAGTAGAATAAATATATCTAAATAGCAACCCATTCGTATAAAAACGAAATATTACATATCTTTAAAAGTCGGTTGTAAAATAAAAAACAGTGTGTTTGGACACAAACTTTTCTCAGTCTATATATAAATGTTGATAAAATATAAGGCTCACCAGTGCGGTATATGCACCAATTATTCTCTATGGTTGAATTATCTTCAGGCGGTTCAGGCGCGAACAGAGATAATGGCACTCGTAGTCGGGCGACGTGTTGCATATACACCAAGCAATTACCATTGTAGCACAAATGAGGTGGCTTTATTTCAAAAGCCTCTTCGTCTTCGCCATCGTCAGTCACCGGAGGTGACAAAGTCTAAATGCAAAATTTTATCACTGTACAAATTGAATAAAAACAATCTTAAATAACTTAACTATCTATGAAATTCGAAGATGAAACTGACGAGTTATTTCTTTAGACCTACGCGCGGCTTCGACCGCTTGAATTTATTGCTAGATTTAAGCCAAATTATACCATTCCTTACATAAATTGCTATGCTATGCCTATGTGTTACTCTGACGTATTTAAAGCTATATTACTGTAAAATTTCATTTAAATATGTGCATTAACTTTCGCGTGGAAGTAGAACAAACATCCTTTGATATTTTCACATTTTATAATATTATGATACCAAACAAAACAAAAATTAATTATTAGGCATGGTATTTTTTCATTTCAACTTAAGGATGTCGAGTATTCACATAACACTTTGAAAAAATATTATCCTTTCTTCTCCTTGAGACGCAGGTGTCGTTTGGTTATTAGTTCTATATCCACTCGAAGAAACATATTTTTTAATATTTTCACTTCCTCGCAGCTCATCATTCATTACCTGCACCGCCAAGTATTTTTTCTATTTCCAACGTCCTACATCCGTGCCTAGTGCCCACCCACTTATAGCTTTTGTAATGCAACGATTGCTCATTTCATTTGCGTCGCTCAATATGAATCAGTCCTCAATAAAGGATGTCACGAGCTTGATATGATGTCATTTTCTAATTAACAAGTAGATAGGACATAATTTATTTAGATTAAGAAAGAAGTAGTAGATTCATATGCTTTTTCAAAGAAGTAGTAGAAGTGGAAACGGAGTGTCTTAACACTAGTTTGCCTCATCCTACCCTGCTGTGTGCGGGATACATCGTGATTAAAAAAAAAAGAAATAGTAAAAGCATAGCAAACCATATTTAATTATCGAAGTGGCATATAAATATATGTGAAAATAATAAAATTTATCTCAAATATTTAAAATTTTGCATTACTTCGATACAGTACCATATAAACCTAACCTACCTAACGATAACTGTAAAGTATTTGCTCCACATTTTAACCGTACCTATATGAAGGGATCGCATGTTGAAAGGCAATTGTAAATGCCATATTGCACTAAACCAACTATACGTATTCATATTTTTAGAAAAGTAGTCGAAGTATCATAGACTATCTTCCAATGGAACACATAATATGCTTGACTCTGTTACAATAATGTATAAAAATTACATCAAAATTTGTTGAATCAAAAAACCAATCAAAGAAAATAACCTATCGGCTAATTTTTTGTTGTCGATATCAATGTGCTAATACTGCAATTTGAGAACGAAATAAACATGGCGGTAGAGTTTGTCAGAGATTACAAAACGAGAGAATTCTGCTTACTTACTACATCTTAAAGATATTATATTACTTTAAATGTTGCTGATCCGACAAACTTTCTGCCACTTAGCTATCAACGAATTTCTTGTTAACATTTAAATTGAACTAAATTCAGTTTTAATTTTGTGTGCAAATTTCTGAAATGTAATAGTATTTGTTTTTCGTGTTTTTAAATGTTTTATTAGCTATTTTGTTTTTCTAAATCCGAATTAAACTTGAAAATCGTTCAAGCTACTAGGAACGGCGTAACTAGCCCTTTGTTTTATGTATATTGAGATATAAACTGATTATTAGCTTTGAGTCTCATCTAATAATCAGTCTATAGTGCCATGAATAATATTAGTTGGTACGTCATAATATGTCCTCTGTTTCTCAATAAAACATACATATAAAAAGTATTACTAATATAACATGAATCGTCACCCGCAATTCCGTTAGCGTGGAACAACCTCAAAACCCAATTTATTTCCATTCTCCTAGAATTTAGTTATTCTCTCTTTAGTTCCGTAGGGAACTGTAGGGGACCACCAACTAAAGCCCAAATTTTTGCTTTCTACCAATACTTTTGGTTGTGCATTTTCAGTCAATCGCTTGATCAGAAACGGAAGAGGTTTACCTACATTATAATAGACGTATGATTTATAACTTATAGGATGTTTCATAAAATAAAATATACTTACAGAGTTAGCAACGCTGTTGTACATAGGGCTAAGAGTCGTAGTAGTTGTTGGAATAGAGAACGGGCTGGTCACCCATGTCATGTTCTCATCCGCACACCCATACTCGCACGAGCTAACCGCTAACACTCCTGACTATAGATTTAAACAAAAGAAAGATTTAATATTTAAAATTACATATATTTATATAGAAGATAGTATTTTAATGTTTGTAATGAAATAATTAATAATATAATATTAATAATGTAAGATAATAAGATGCTTGTTACCATTTTTATTATAAGTCGGAGGTTTATTCCTACATCAATATGACAAAAAAAAAGTATCTATATAAAACTAGGTATATTCAAACGTATATACTTAGTTTTATATAGATACTTGTACATGGCAATTTTGGTAAAAAGCAATACACTTTACGTTTAAATTAAATACAAAAAAAAATTTAATATCAGTAACGTAGGTAAGAGCCCCTGGGTAAAGTTTATAGTACTTTTCAAATAACGCAAAATATATTCGTATAGCGACCAACTGCCTCTATTATAATATCGAAGTTTGCTAAATAGGCTGTAGCCTGCTGGTATGTTAATTATAATAAATATAAAATGCAACGTTTTTAATTATTATTAATTAAAAACATTGCATTTAAACAAAATATAATAGATTCCAATAAGTTTTGTAATATAAAAATGTTACCTTTTCGCCTTCCCATCGATTACATCGCATGCCTTGTGTACACACTTCTTGCATAACGTAGCCCCCATCAGCGTCACACATAAACAAGACTTGTGGCCGACGCGCCTGTTGCCAGATAAACATTGATAAATGCTAAAGTAATTAAATGTGGCCCATTTCTAAAATAACTGTTTCTTCTCATATTACATAATAAAATTAGAATAGTATAGTAGGTACTTCACGCTGTATCCCGCACACAGCAGGGTAGACAGAGGGCACCTAGTGCCGAATTCTGGAGGCATTGCGTGTTGAGCGAAGAAATGGAAATATAAATTTAAGTAAATATTTCATCTCCTCGAGTGGGGATCGAACCCACAACCAGTCGATTTTACAGTCACACTTCGTGCCACTGCGCCACGATTGCCTCCTTTGACTTTAGTAGGTACTGTACTTTTAAAATACCTAAGTATGTATATTAGATTACATGACATATTTCATTTGCTAAAGTACTACTCATACATTTTTCTATTATATAAAACCTTGACATATAAAGTTAATTACAGCGTCCTATGAAATCATGTTAGTAGAAATATTACGTAAAATTAATATTACGTTTTTTGTGTTATTTGTAGTATTTCTTTTCTTCTCTTTTATTATTTCCTTTTTTTTCTTTAACTATTAATGTTGTCCAATAATAATGCTTACCTCATGTCGCTCTGTATAAGGTACAGCGAGCAGTAATGTGTAGAACAGTGCACTCAATATAAGGCAAACAGCGGTAACAACTCGCAAAAGTTTTCCTGAACCACTGGGACCAGCTCCTCCGCCTGTTGACCCTCGCCCAACTGATAGTCTAAAATATTTCTTAAATTTAGCATCTGATAGAAACTTTGCCTAGGGTATCATTACAAAAAGTAACTAGAGATCATTTTTTAAACATTTTTAAAGTGTTATTCCACACTTAGGAAAGAAAAATACTTATTTAGAAAACGTATAAACATTTGAACGCAGCGGGACTCGAACCCGCGCCCCCTGGAAACCGACCAGGCGCTTTAATTTTCATTTTTAATTTTATATCAGTAGTAGGTAAGTACTATCATTTTATATTATTAACTCACTACTTACTTATCAATTAGGGGTCCTAATATCGCAGGTCCCAATAATGCGATACATGGTGCAACTGCAGAAATTAGTCGTGCTTCTCCTCGGTCCAGTCCAATTAATAGCATATGAAGTGGCAGAAACGGAAATATACATCCTATACCTGAACACAAAAAAATTACAATGTTTATTTATGTATCTATATAAAATAAGTAAATTACATAATGTATTTAGATAATCTATAAAATGAATATTATCATGAAATATGTTTTAAAAATATATATCCGATAAAAGTAAAGAGACGTAATTTGTGAATCCAATGAAGTAGCGGAGCAAGAGGTGAACGTTCTCTCAAAACATATAGTTAGTATAGTTGTGTAGAGACTGTAGACCGATAATCCTTAGAAGGAAGGTTGTAGCACTGCATGCGGGTCCCACTATTCAGTACAACGGCCGATTGCGACTCGCCATTAAACCATTTTTTGTATTTAACAAGTCTGAATCAGATGAACGTTGATTTGTATGTGCAAATAATATTTTTTTAAGCTATACCTATGTATAGATAGCATAAAGAAATAAATTATATTTATTTGTACATACAAACGTAATATCATCTGATTCAGATATATATATAGCGGGATACAGTTATCCCGCATATAACAGGGCAGGTAAAAAGAACTTGGGAATCTAATGCTAAGACCCTCCGTCCCCATTAAGGCTTTCGTTCCCCTTTCTTTCTTACTTTCCACCGAATTTTGGCATTGAGTGGAATTCACCCCGCGCTTTGTCTCGTTACCACGAGTAGAAATCAAAATATTTCATATTTCATTAGTCGCGTTTACAGTCGCACGCTTGTGGCACTGCGCCACGACTGGCCTCATAATATTATAATACATACAGACATGATATCATTAAAAAAAACCAAATCTTTACCTGAGAGGAAACAGAATAGTACACACTTCAGTGTAATGAGATTCTTGTTGACGAGCTGCTTCATTTTTAACCTGTTTCTAGCACATTCGTTAATTCTTCCAATATTTCAACATCTTTTATCTGGAAATAAATAGCTTGGCTAAAAAATATGTTTTAATACTCAAAACAAACATATTAAACTATTTTAGTAGTTATTCTGCTTAACAAAATTTTCTCTTAATTCAACTTTAACTGAAGTAACTAAAATAAAGGCTGCACCTTTAGAACAAATGGTTATCAAATCAAACATGTTCAAATTTTAGAGTTTTCTTTTTATAGGGAAGAGACTCAAGTCATAACTTAAATTCAAATTAAAAATTTTGACCAAAGCTTTGACTTGGCTTCTTCTTCAACACCGAATCGACGATGTATCTATCATATTAAGCACCTAGTCATGTATTTAGATCTTCAAATTATTCAAAATCTTTAAACAACTTATTTCGCATCTATGCAATTTTTTATCAGAATTTCAGAATTTTAAAGAATCTCTCTCTGATAATAAGAGAAATCAGGGTGCTGAGATCCACCACTCAACGTGTAACTTCTCGTAAATTAGTACACTTAAACGTAAAACTATACAATCACTGATATGTTCTCTGTCAACTTTAACTAAATACTGGTTATTTTTGAGTCACAAATAAAATTATAAATGTTAATGTATTTTTTACTTATATATGTCTTACATTATCAACGTCTTAAAATTATACAAACAAATTCGTTTTTATTGTTACACTTTTACTTAACATCTAATAATATACTCTTATTCAGCTCTACATACATATATTTTTTGCCCAGATTGTAATATATGACATTATTCTCGTTTTAATTGTTTTTGAAATAAATATATAAACAATTATACTATTTCTAGATAATAAATAATATATATTTGTATACTGAAAACTTTACTTATATTTTATATACGTACATATACAGCGTCTAGAACTAATTACTGTAGCTATAAGATATTCGCCCACATGCATTACATTGGTATATTCTGCTTATTTACGAAGAGGGCCTATGTCGTTATCTTAACATATAGGCTTAAAATAGGTGACCCGAAATGACGTGAGCATCTATTGTCGAGATCTTATTGCGACATTGTGGACTGCTCTCGCCTCTACATAAATCTTTATAACAAGTGTCCCCTTTTGACAATAACATTAGGATTTTCTGTTAGACTTATTATACCGTCATTCTCGCTTATTTCTTAGAAAGGCGAGCTCATTTTTTAGTAAAAAACATTTAAAAATAGAAAATTTTCACAAAGTTGGTAATGTAGGTCAGTTTAGTAAACATTAGCCGCATATCGCAATCACATATATTTCTCCAAACAGCTGTTGCTGCAGGAAAATTAACATTTTGTCTATTTAAAAGAAAACAAATGAAAATATATTTGTATATTGTAAATTTTGAAGAGTTTTTATGGCGTTTCCCCTTAAATTTTTAAATATTTCAGGTTATTTATTAAAATAGGTTGAGCACGTCCAATATTGTTGTGGACAACATTTATTAGATTGATTAATAGGTGATGCCAATTTACTGGATATCTTTTTAACACGCATTTTCTTATTGTGTAATATTTCCCTTTTTTTCTGTATAGTCTATTTCGTGTGTTCTCCACATTTCTCTTTTTTAACATTGGCGACGTGATTTATACTCAACTGGCACGTTCCGAACGCTATATTCAAAGAAAAAACAAACAATTCGATTGATTTTATATTTCGTCTCTTTTCTATAAGAGCAGATATTGTAGAATATTATTTGTGTTTATATTGCCAAATGGCGTGTCAGGTGTTATTTACCGTTGATGAACAACACGCGATAAAACTATAGGTCAGAGTAGAGTTTTATCCATGAGGTCATGCACACAGCATATTTCCTAGTAAAAAGGCGATTTTGCAAAATTTATACAGATAAGTAACAGTAAAGGAAATTAAAAATGGCGTATCTAACTAATTAATTTCTAAAAATAAAATAGTGTATTAATTTGCCGAATACTTACCGCGACAACATAAGTATTTTACACATACAAAAAATACAAGAATATTAGTTGACGTTCTTCTATTTATCTACTAAGAAAGACAACTTTGTAACTGTGCAGCGTAGTATACATACTTCATATATACATTTTAGTATTAAATACGAAATTATTATATATTTTCATAGTATTATACGACCAGTTCTAACTGTCATCATATTCCAGTCCTTGTCCATTAGGATGAGTAATAATTGTAATAATCTAAAAAAATATATTTTTACAGAACAACTGGAATAGGATCGTGCCGGGAGTGTGCGATGTCGTCACCGCTATAATCGGCGAAGGTCCGTCGCCATGCGTGACTGACGACGCTTCGTAACGTTTGAGGCCTAAGGGCAGTTCACACAATCACACGTTATTGTCATTAACGTTGAATGACGGCATTTTTTTTTTTAGATTATGAAAAATATATACATTTATATGTGACTCTACATGCGCTTTATTGCTCGATTTAGATTTTTATTTGAAATAGGTATACAATGGTTTTTATCAAGACTTATGAGTTCATGAACGAAACGATAATAAGAATAATTAATATACTTATTTTTAGAGTTCTGTATCTTTTAAGGAAAAAAAAGAACGCTTATGAGATCACTTTGTTATCCGTCTGTATGTCTGTCTGTCAAAAGCCTTTATCCCAAGTATGCTTGGAGATAACGAGTTGAAATTTAAACCGTATAATACTCAGATCTACGGCCGCATGATTTCCTCAAAAAAATCTCCTGATTCCTTCAAAATTCAGAATGTTGACCTAAAATTAAGAAATTTGGTACCTAGTATTAGTTAAAAAAATCTGAAAACGATACATTTGTAGTTAAATCCTAAAAAAATAATAGTCTTAAAAAGAGGGGAAAAAAATATTTTAAAGTCGCTAATACAAGTGAGGTATCAGGAGGATGAAAGGGCTAGGCTTGAATTTCAGAAAAAAGCTCAAGACCGCCAATTTTTGTACGGAACCCTCGGCGGTTCCGGTTTTTTTTTTTAATTAATATATAAACAAACTTGTCAAAACCAGATAAATATATGTACATATATAATGAAAGAAATGTTTCATGCAAATAAAAATAGGTGATATTTCTACAAGACAGGGTATAACAAAATATTAACAAAATTAATAATTTATGGAGTAATTACAATTTATAATGTCACGGAAGGATATTAATATTGTCATCTATATTTATAACTTACAATTTTTTACGTCGCAGTCTGTTAGGGCCGGAAGTACATATGTCGTTGATAAATAGAAGTTACTTAGAGATATTTGAATCCTTAGGAATTGATGTTCTATTGTTTTATGACATACCTTCATGAAAACTCCTAAGTATTAGGTTACCTCCACGCTGTATCCCGCACATAGCAGGGCAGTCAGAGGAATCTGGGAACCTAGTGTTAATACACTCCATTCCTAAGCATTATTAAACTATAAAATATTTCGATTAAGTCTTGTCACTTAAGTTATGCGAAAGAGATTTTATATAACATACCACATTATTACGGAACATAGGAGCACATTTTTTTTACTTTTATTGTACTTATGTATACAATTGATAATTATTAATACTAATCTTCTTTTGGGTAAGATCAATTGCAGTTACAATTGACACTCGTTAAATAAATTACATCGTCTTATGAGACCAAAAGTTTATGTACAGACAGTATTCAAAGTTTCAAAAGCGAAGATACAAAGGGGTACTTATAAAGCTGCGGGCATGCATTACACTCAATGCAACTTTGATTCATGCTTCAAAGTGAAGTACGTGTGAAAGAATAAGTTTTGCCAACATTTTTCTTTTTAATTTCGAAGGAGGTTTAACCAATAAATTATTGTTTTTGTTTATAATACATAAATATTAAATATTGTAAGTCATATTTTTTTTCTAATATAATTGTGGGCTGTACCTACGTAGAAATTGCAACCAATCGAGTGTTTTTTTAAAAAACTTACCAAATTTTGACTTATCACGATTTTTTTTTGCACTTTTCATACATACACCGCACAACTAAATCGCAATCCTTTTATAAAGTTATATTAGAAGAAATACGTTATCAAAATAATCCGTAGAATATATACATATTATATGTTTATTTATTAATTTATAATCACCCACTAAACTTTCATCACTTCACTGTTTCTGCATTACAAATACGATCGTGACATTTGTGACCGGTTACATTTGCAACAGATATAAATAAATAAATGTTAAGCACGCGACAGAGAGAGTGGACGGCCACAGGATGTGGTGATATATTGAGGGTTTAATTTATATAAAAATGCTATGCAATTATAAATTCTTAATAGGTGGATGTCTTACTTGCGCCGATAAGAACCGCTCGCGCGGCGCGTCGTCACACTGCGAACAACGAGGCCGCCAATGGTAGAGCGCTCGTTTCTCTTACTTTTTACTTGCCTACGTCGCGATATGTTGTACCGCGAAGTGTTTTGATCCAATTTGGAATGTCAAGTTATACTTGCAAGCATTCGTGTAAACCTTACAAATACGTGTCAGTTTGGTGAAGGAATTTTGACTTTTATACTATTAATTGTTATTTATTGTTCACAGAATTGATTAAATTAAATATTATTGATAGTGAAATATAATTTTTATAAAGTCCCTCATAACTAATACAATATAGTTAAACTTTAAGACATACAGACATTACATACTTTCACAATTGGTGAAGATATTAGTAAATTAATACTGTCACATACTTATCCTTAATATAGTTGAATGAACAATGAATACGATAAGGCACGTCTCATGAATGGTTTGCTAATAATCGAAATCGAATTTAAATAATAGTAATTCATTCAATAATAGATAACGTGACTCATTCGCAAAATGAATTGGTGTATAATTGTGGAGAAGCTGCAAAGTCATAATAAATTCATAGAGTGAACTCAGAACAGGTCTTGTGAAGTTTAAACTCTAAAATAAAGTATTGCTTTTAGAAAGATCGTTCAATGAATATGTAGAGAATAAAGCTCATACCTAGAGAAATATGAACCTTAACAGATTTATCTAAAATAACAGATTTATGATATCAAAATATGCAAATGGCAAATAAAGAATTTAAGAATATTAAATGTGATGAAAACGTGACCTCATCGTAGGATATACGGAATTACGACAATGACGAGATCCGCAGAGTGGCAGATGTTAATATGATATTAGGTTAGGACAAACTCTCTAAAGTGATGTCGATCGGCACTTAAATAATAACCCATATTTGATATTTTTTTTAATTATTTCCAAGTGGCGATGATTTTTATAAAATATAATGTAATAAAATTTAAATATTATTTACTATTAAGGATTTCTTTTTATAATTTAATAATTAGAAACAGATTAATCCATCTTGATGTTGTAAAATTTAACAATCACAAATCAAATTAATTTTCATAAAAACTTTTTATTATTTTGCCCCTTAATCTAACAGTTATTTTTTGAACTTAGATATATGTATACGTACATAACGCAACGAAATAAAAGCAACAAATATTACGTATACAAAACTATGAAGACTTTTTTAACATTAGCATAACTGGAGGTCAGCTGCAGGCGATGGAACCGGTTTATTGCCTCCAGTCCAGTCCAGTATGAACTGGTGTGATGTCATCAATGACATCATCATCATCAAAATTTCTAACATATTACGTTATATTTTAAAATAAAACAGTATAAAAATACTATTATATATTCGAATCAAACTTACACGAGTATAAAAGTACTTTAATTCTTGATTCAACTAAGCATAATAACCAAATATAACCGAAAACTTTTATCCATAAAAAAATATTATTAAATATTGAGGCCGGTCGTGGCGCAGCGGCACGAGGTGTGACTGCAAAACCGACTGATTGTGGGTTCGATCCCCACTAGAGGAGATGAAAAATTTACTTAAATTTATATTTCCATTTCTTCGTTCTGGTGTGGAGGTTAAGCGTGGCGTTGAGTTCTGCCACTCAACACGCAATGCCTCCAGAATTCGGCAGAAAGTGGGGAACGGAGTGTCTTAACACTAGGTTCCCTCTGCCTACCCTGCTGTGTGCGGGATACAGCGTGAAGCTAAAAAAAAAATATATTATTAAATGTAACAGATTTGCTTTGATAATGATAAAACTGAACGGAAGAAATTAATATCTTTTTTTAATAAAACTCTACACATCTCTCTTTCCTCTCTCTCTCTTGGAGTAACCAATGTTACGGGTTCTCTGCTTTTCACCAATTTTGGAGATATTGCGTCGGATGGTAGAAGAAAACGATACATCTTTATTTAAGGAGACAACAGAAACAAAATCAAATATAACCGTTTTTAATATTTAGGATTAGATTATTATCGATTTAATTGTTAAAAAAAATACACCGTCCGACAATAACAATTGAGATAGTGTTAACGTTATTGATCCATTTGGGGACAACGTCTGAGCCAGTCGTGGCCAGTCGTGGCACAGGGGCACCCAGTGTGACTGTAAAATCGACTGGTTATGGATTCGATCTCCACTCGAGGAAATAAAATATTTATTTACATTTATATTTTCACTTCTTCGCACTGGTGTCGAGGAAAAGTCGCGAGGAAAAGTCGCGGCGTTGAGTTCGGCCACTCAACATACAATGCCTCCAGAACTCGGAGGAAAGTGGGGAACGCAGTGTCTTAACAGTAGGTTCCCTCTGCCTACCCTGCTGTGTGCGGGATACAGCGCGAAGCTGATTTGTTATTGATCCAAAAAAAATACTAATTAATAGTTATAGGTGACTCTCGTTCGCTTTTTAATCACATTTTAGATTTTGTTAATACGATGCTATGATTTCAGAAACAGTTGTCGATTAAAATCTCGATTGGCAGCCAATATTTTGGCATATAATAAAATCTAGTGCACTAAATAATCATATAAATAAATTATAATTAATGATATTATATTGTGAAGATAATGCCATTTTTATAATGCCAACATATAACACGGATAAAAGCACTAAGTTGAAGGTAAAAAGTATAGTTATAACATAAATAGGTGTGGTAAAAACGATGATGGAATTTTGTTATTAACTGTCGACACAAAATGGTGTATTTAGGTCGCAGGCCACTCCTGTGCGGCCACCGCCCGTCTTACCCCCTAATTTTAACCACCCTTACTTCACGAATAACGAATATGTTTCGAACGCAAACAAGAGGAAACACCTTGCGATCACTAAGCGTGAACTGATCGCCTATACCTTTATAATATAACTAGCGACCCGCTCGCGGCTTCGCCCGCTTAAGCTTTTGAATTATTTACTTCATGCACTGAATTACGTTCCTGTTTTAGATATATTAATCTATAATGTATGTTTGCAACGCACTTAAGATTTCTAATGTGAAAATTATTAAAACTTTATGTAGCATTTTCATAATACCCGTAATATTCAATTGAATGTTTGAAAAAAAAAACTTAGATATGATACTTATTTAAAAACGTATAAAAATCACCAGGCGTTCTGACCGAGCTATACGTTCTAATCGAGCTACGTCGAATTTTTTAAACGCTTGTTACAACTTATTTATGTTGTTAGTATCTTTATAGGGAGATTTTTATAAATTTCCACTACCCAAAAAATATTTTCTAAATATTTACACTTCAAAAATGTTTAAAAATATTTAATAAATACCATTCTCTCTTGCCAGACTATAATTCTAAGTAATTAATTATCTTTTAAAAAACTTAGGTATGGATATTTACAATTAAATCGTAACTCATCGGTGTATGTACATGGGAGATGTATTAGAAAATTTGTTATTACGGGCATTTAACAATGTAATAGAACTTGGTCAGGTCAGTCAGTTTAGTCACGCTAATCTTAGAAACGGCTTAACCGGTTTAAGTGCACTTTTGTATTTTAGCAAACATCCCTTAATACTAAATGTATTTGTTTTATTTTATTCGGTTCATAAATAAAAAAGGGGAAAACCTGATTCACGCTGTATGCCACATATAGCAGGATAGGCAGAGGGAATCTAGTGTTAAGATACCGCGTTCCCCACTATCCACCGGATTTTTCGAGGCATGGCGTATTCAGTGGAGGCCTTGGTGCCAGAGGGAAGAAACGAAAATATTGTTTAATTATAACTTCATTTCTCCAAGTGGGGTTCGAACCCACAACGTCGCGTTACAGTTACACCCTTGTGCCCCTGCGCCACGACGGCCTCTATTATCTATAGAATTGAGCATATTTAACATTTATAGTACTTTTTTTTGGTTAATAGACGCCAATAGTTATTACAACACATGCGAAGAAAGCATATTTTAGGTATTTTGAGGCTTTAGACCTGGAAGAGGGTGTATGGACCAGATCTTTTCCTTCACGGAAAAAATTTTGGCAGTTAACCAAAAAGTTTTCTGCGCCTTTGTGGACTTGGAAAAGGCGTTTGAGAATGTAAGAGCTAAATTATGGGAGATACTACCCCGGTACAATGTGAGCGGACCCTTGCTGCAGGCTGTAAAGTCTCTTTACAGAGATCGCTCAGCCTGCGTGCGAGTAGGAGCTGGCATCTCGCCCTGGTTTGACATCCGATCGGGTGTTAAACAAGGTTGCGCCATGTCAGCTTGGTTGTTCAATTGGATAGCTGTCTCCAAGGAGTGAAACAAAGTGATATGGGAGTGGAAGTAGGTGACCTGAATGTGAATTGCCTGCTGTACGCAGATGATACAGTGCTTATTGCATCATCAGAATGCGAGTTGCAGGCATTGGTCACCACTCTGAAAGAAGGATGTGAATATAATGGTCTAAGCCTCAATGCGAATAAGACAAAGATTCTGATTTTTGAAAAAGTTGAAGAAAGAAAGGAATGCAAGAGATAGAGATACAGTGTAAATGGTAGAACAAGTGAATGAAGTCGTATAATTGGGAAGTATGTTCAGTAGAGATGGAATATACGAGATGGATGTGGAAAGGCGTATTGCTGCCGGCAACAAGGTTAACGGAGCCTTAGCTGGATTGATGAGAAGGCGAAACGTCAGCACAGCTGCGCGTTTGGCCGTACACAATACAGTTTTGGTACCGACACTGTTATACGGCAGCGAAACGTGGATATTACAGAAGAAGAATGAAAAAAAGATGAATGCTGTGGAGATGCGATCTCTTCGTAGGATATGCGGAGTCAGCTTAGCCGATCGAATTCGCCATGAAGAGGTACACAGAATGGTAGGTAGGTACTAGCGAGGATGACACGGTGAGAATGAAGAAGAACGTGCTCAGCTGGTTTGGGCACGTCGAACGAATGAGTGATGAAAGAATGGTAAAAAAAAATTATGATGGAAACGTGAGTGGTAAAGAATTTTTAATTATAATAAACAGTTTAATAATAAATCACTTTAGTAATAATATTTATCAAATATACTATAAAAAAATATATATTAATTTGCTACAAAAAATATCTTATAGGTATATTATTTAACATATTCAAAACAAAAAAAAATATTACATATATGTATTATATTAATCAACATTAACGAAAGACAATAACGACACCTGGAACATCGACTGGCACGAAAAGCGTGCAACAACGACGCCCAATGAGATGGAGAATACGGTATTCGTGCGTACGTTGGTCGGGCCGGTCAAACTCGGTTAATGTCGTAAAAATCCGGATTTTAAAGAAAACTCATCGCTTACTTTTGCCGATGTATGTTATGTACCATTGTATATCTTAAAGAAGTCTGGATTTAATGCTATTAAATCCAGATGGCACGTTTTAATCCGAATAACTAACTTTTAACTTTTAAAAAAACCGAAAATATCGAAAATCCCGGTTTTTTGTAATATTAAACCCGGGATTTTTAAGACCTGTATTTGGTCCGATATGTAGTGGATCCCGGATCGCGACCCTTAGTTTAGACACTCCACGAACATTTCGCCAAAGTTCAGAGAATCTAACTTCAGGGCGGCCACGACTTGTTGACCGTACTGTAGTCTTAAATTTCTCTCTTCAAACTTATATTAATTACACTTAAGTACTACTACAAATTTATATTAAGTTGTGTTAAAAAATCTCTGTACTCTAAGGGTCCTTAGCTTGATGTCCTACTCTTAATCAAAGTGGTATTGACATACGATTAAACAGACATATATATTATATATAGATAAACGGACAACAAATTGGTCCTATTTAATTCTTCTTTTGAGACGCGTAATCTTTAAAAATAATAAAATGGTGACTTCATAATTTTGAGAATTCATTTTTGGCGCGTTTATGAAGTATCTAAGTAGCTACTTTAATAACATTCTATTTCATCTCTAAAGGTGCAATTATAAAATTTGTGTCGGTAAAACAAATTAATATACATTCCGAAAGTTTAATTTATAATTCAAAATTCCAAATAAAAGCAAAGCAATGTATACTATAAAAATGTAAGTAGGTACCTATATTTAGCGATATAATATTACTACTTAAAAAATACAATTGTAAAATATATATGTTAAAATGGTTTTATAAACAATAAAATATGTATTATGATAACTATAAAATATATATATTTTTTAAATTTGTTTATTTTGAAAAATATACCTAGAATCATTTACCGGAAAGGTAGCTCTAAGGTCGTACAATCCTCTTGAGATTAAAATTTGGGTCACTTTTTAAATATTCACTGTTCTTATTCATTCAAGAAACACATTTCGAATTTAAATTTACGTTATATGCGATTTTACTTTATACGCGTTTCGTTCCTTATGCGCAACGGATTACCGTCGACCAGGCTCTGCAATCTTAGTACAAAGAGACTGGAAACTTTTGACGTATAATATTATTAAATTCAGAAGTATATGGATTATGGAGAGTTTAGACCATTATAGGTATTTTTTTATTTTGTAGCATTATAT
>DWQW01005390.1:0-17910 GCA_018249695.1 Heliconius erato demophoon
TTGGTAAGTCAACCATTTATATATGCAAATAGGCGAAATTAAGAGACTGCTTCTTCAATCAACGCTGTGTGTTTCTTCATACACATAATAACTGTTTTGTTGTAATGCAAAACAGCTATATTTTATAATCTTACAGTCCAAGCGGGCGAAGCCGCGGTCATGCTGCTAATAAATAAAAAGGATATACATTAACTTGACTACCGAGTATATAAAATTTTCAAAATTGGTCTTTAGATCAAATGTGAGTGAGGGGCGCTACTAATATTACAGTTTGGTGTTTTTTATTATCTGCTTACTGCCAATAATTATACGCGCTATTTTTTATTATATAAACAAAATATATAAAATATATAAAAATTAATATAAAACAATAAAAACATATAAAAATTAATTAAATATTATTTTGTCTCATGATTTAAGTCCCGAATTTCTTAAAACCTCTCCTTCGTATATTTTATTAAATCAGCTTCACGCTGTATCCCGCACACAGGAGGGTAGGCAGAGGGAACCTAGTGTTAAGACACTTCGTTCCCCATTATATTTTGTTATGGGAGTATTTGTCTATCCGAGTGTTAAAACACAATCATTGGTTGGAGGCCAGTCGTGGCCCAGAGGCACGACCGTCTGATTGTAAACGGGACAAGTTGTGGGTTCGGTTCCCTCTCGAGGGAATTAAATATTTTATATTTTCATTTCCTCGTTTAAGTACGGAAGCAAAGCGCGGTGTTGTGAGCCTCCCGCGAAAAAAATATTTCTATATTTAAAAAAAACTTAACTCACCCCGATATATCCCAAGTTTTCAATTTTTCATCGGAGCTGACGGTTATCATTAATCCAGGAATATTTTCACTTATAATTAGACCTGAAATAAAATAAATATCATATTATATTTTGATTGTTTAACTTTTAAATGTTAACACCTACTTTGTAAGAATATTGTTTTTTGTAGTATTAAGTTTAAGATTAGGTATAAATCATACTTTTTCTAATTTCGGCTTTATAAGTGCTTTTAAAGGACACATTTTTCTATTAATTAATTAAAATGTATGCCAGAGTCCATTAATTAAAATGTATATGTAATGTAATGTGCGTCTAGTTTCAATGGCAGTGGATGAGGGCTGTGGATTCAATCTCATTAAAGAAATATATATATTTAGAAACATTGATTGATTTATCTGGATTTTAGTGTTCATTTTTTAATTAATGAAGTTTAGTCATATAGTCTGATAAAAAACATAGTGTCTTGACACTACGTACTCTCTGCCTAATTAATTTTGTTATAAGCGGGATACAGCATAAAAATAAAAAAATACCTGTGACTTCCTTTTCATGCGCGCTGATCGTCCACATCGGCTCATCACGTCTACAGTCCACATATGCCACTTTGCCTTCATTATTACTCATCTGTGAGAAGAAAATATTAATTTAAAAAATAACTGGCCGGTCGCAGCTTCGCCCGCTTAAACTATATAATTATTAATTTACTAATCTGCATTACTTTCGTTTCCTAACAATAATATAAATTTTAAAAACAATATCTATACCTACATTGAAAAGTAAAGTTTCTGCCAATTTAATAAAACAGTTTTAATTTATAGCAATTTTGTCAAACGTCATTCTTTAAAATGATTTAACTTTTATATTTATATTCTGATTGAAATAAAACAAACACACACTAAAGAGCATTGGCAGCTTTCCAAAATGCAATATTGAAAACTGCAATTAAATCGATTAAGCCGTTTCTTAGATTAGCGTGAACAAACGCACATGCAAACAGACAAAAAAAATGTTATTAAATACCACCAATAACATTTTTCTTTATATATCTTCCACGTACAGACATCGATCTGTTACGGTTTTATTATATGTACCTATAGATATAGAAAAGAGTTTATTATTATCATTTAATCGTTTGTAACGCAATAATAATAAATATTCTTTAAAAAATAAGTAGATATGGTGGTAGTAGTTTCTTTCAACATTTTGTAAGTAAAATTTAAATTTAGATTTTTGTTCAGGTTTATTTAATCACTGGTCTGTACTTTTATTTATCTTTATCTGAATTACTACTTTAATAATAAGTAAGTTTTCTAAAAAAATCCTTCTACTATTTAAATTAGGCTTAGTACAAAAATATACGATTATTTCTAGGTATTTAATTCATAAGATAATCCAAAAACTATCTCGGTTTCCTATTTTCTATTTATTAATAAGATTTTAGTATTTTAATTCCATTTAGGTCGAGATCCCATTGCTTAAATCTGCAGAGATCTGTTTTTTTTAATGAAACTTACCTTTAGGAATGACACATGATAGTAGAATAGTTTACACTAGGGTTGCGTAGAATAATCCTGCCGCAAACACCTTTAATTATTTTTTTCGTAATGCGTTTTTGGAGAAAATTACACTCACGTTTATTATGTGAATCTTACATACACATGGTTGCCTGCAAAATAACTGCCGCAAGCAAAGATTGCTATCATTTGAAATATTTTATTCTGGTTCGGTTTGATTATGAGAATAAATAAGGTGTAATTAATACCTTATAGTAGTTCGATATTTGTATACATTTATTTGATTAGATAATTCAGTCATTTTAATTTTAATATCATCATTGATTCATTATTTCACTTAAAAAATTAGGATGACTTCATCTTTAAAAAATTTTCTGCATGTACTTAATATGATTAAACAGCTAGAATAAATATTGTTTTTAAGATTGACCTTCTATTATATAATATTTTACATTAAAACATAAGGCAAACCGCACATTTCATTATCTATTCTCAGTCAAACGAAACCGGGATAAATTATTTCAAATGATGGCAACCTTTGCTTGCGGTAGTTATTTTCCAGGCAACCATGTGTTATAGTGTTGAGAAAAAAATAAGCTATAATTTGATATATAATTCATTAATAAAACACATGAGTGCAATTTTCTCCAAAAACGCATTACGAAAAAAATTTATTAAAGGTGATTGCGGCAAGATTTTTCTAGGCAACCCTAGTGTAATCTATTCTACTATCATGTACTATCTTATATATAAGTTTCATTAAAAACACATTTAAGCCTAAATTACTATAAATTAGCCAACATGAACGTGAGTGCAGTGACTCACCACAAAGCAGAAGGGGTTGTGGTGGTCCCACTGCACCCTCTCGATCTCGGGGGGCAGCGCCCAGGCGCGGTGCGCGGCGGGCGTCCGGCAGTCCAGCACGCGCGCGCGCCCATCGCACGCGCCCACCAGCAGCGTCTGCGCCTCCAGCGGGTGGAACGAGAGAGACTGCACCTGGCCCATTAAATTAAGAAAATAAATTATCACAATATATATTTTTTATATTAACTATTGCCTGTTTTTTGAGGGTAGGTTGAAACAAGCTATTAACTTTACACATTGAAGTGACATGCTTGCTCGCGTTCCAAATGGTGCATTTATAATGGACTCTCAATTTTTTTACATGTAAATTACCTTTCAAGAATAAAGCAATCTAAATTTTATGGGAATCCTATCCTCCTATCTTACTATTTATTCTTTTCAACTTTGGCGATGGTACAGTGGAATTTATTTATTATACATAAACAAAAAGATATACAAAAATTAACTTGATACAACTATTGCTTTATCTTGACCTAGAAAATTTACAAATAAATTGAACAGAAAAATAGTGTTTTATATTACAATAATTGATAGATATAGTACAGTCAATGAGTCATAGCCACGTGAAGATAGATGTAGATGGTCTGAAGGTAGAAGTTGATCAAACTATAGGATTTTTCTTACTTTTGTTTTTTTTCCTTAGTATACAATGCACGCAAATGTGTACAAAGTCAGAAAACCTAACTTCAGGGCTGCCACGACTCACAACCGTACTGTATTCGTTCATGCTTCAGTTTCATGAAGCTAGAAAAACAAGTTAAAAATGGACTTACTTTATCCTCAAAGTAATCTAGTTTAGTGTGCGGCGCACCCTGGTCCAAGTCCCACAATAGCACTGTGTTATCAGCAGATCCACTGGCGAGAACATGACTGAAAAGAAAATATTAACTTTATAATAATATTAATATTCCATAAAATTAAATGCCGATTAACACATTCACACGGATTGGGTCGCAATCGGGCTCATATAGACTTCACGCCGCTGCAGGTTACATTACTGTAATGTATGAAATATAAGATCGAACAGTCCTCAATCACAATCACAATCTACCCTCAAAAACAATCATATCCACAAATAACCATCTTTAGCGACAACATAAAATAAAAAAGACTATGTTTATTTTTACATACAAGTAAAATATTTTTTAATATATTTATATCAAATGAAATCCTGCCTACCATATTAGCTAATTAACAATATATACAAAAAAAACGTTAAAATTTTGACTAAATTACCTAAAATTTCTATTCCAAGAGAGATCTAACACAGCATCTTTGTGACCAACTCGTTTAGTTTTCTTCTTTTTATTAGGCTTTTTACCTAATTTGAATGCTGGCTCAAGACAATTCTCAATATCTAGGTCCCATACTTGTATCACTGGATCCATACCACCTAAAGCGCAGAGGTTACCTACAAAATAAAAAATATATATTAATAAAATTATTTAATATCCTTGACTTAATGACAATGGCAGAGTGAAGATATTTTTTCAATATATATTTTTTTGTTTAGTCTGGAATATAAATTTTAAAACTCCTTTTATTTAAACCTGCTGTACTACTTTAAATTCAAATTTAAAGGTTTTCTCCGCACACAGCAGGCAGAGGGAACCGAATTCTGAGGGTGTGGCGTGCTGAGTGGCCTAACTCAAAGCGGCGCTTTGCCTCCACACCAGAAAAGAAATGGAAATATAAATTTAAATAAATATTTAATTTCATTGAGTGGGTGTCAAACCCACCACCAATCGCATTTACAGTCACACTTTGTGCCTCACAATAAAAAAAAGAGTTTTTTTTTTCTTCACTTTAAATTATTACACACTTTTACAATAAAAAAACGCACATTTATTTCACAAAAAATAAAAGTAATCTCTTACCCGGCTGTGGGTCCGTCGGGTCATGACTCAACCACTCAATACACAGTGGGAACCATGGCAAGATGATATCATGATGCACATAGAATGAGCCTTCCTCTTTGTTGAAAACTGGAATAAAAAATATATAAATATTTAAAATTATTTCAACTTAATGCTACATACTACCAATAGCAAGGTAGGTTAAGAAAGTTTAGTGTTAATACACTCAGTTTTCCACTTTCTACCCTTGAGACTTGACTTGAGACATTGTTTATTCTGTGGTAGAATTCAATATTATATAAATAAATAATATATAAATTTATTGACTTGACTGAGTATCAAACCAACAATCATCATTTTTACAGTTGGACAATCAAAATTATGCCACAATAGCCTATTTTTTTTAAGTTTACACTGTATCCTGAAGATAGCAGAACAAGTAGTTGGAGTACATAGTGTTTAGACACTCTATTCACCACTTCTGTTCTCCACTATATTCTAATTTCTGGAGGCATTGTGTGATGAGAAGTGGAATAAGAAATGTATAGGTACTTACTGTATACTTCTAAAACACTGGCATCTGTCTCAACATGCCCCACTAAGAGCAGATTATCATCAGGTTTAATAACATCATCTTCTTCATCACTGTCTGGACCTTCAGTCTAAAATAATTAAGATATTAAAAAAAAAATTAAATTAGCTTCACACTGTATCCCGCTCACAGCAGGGTAGGCAGAGGGAACCTAGTGTTAAGACACTCTGTTCCCCACTTTCTGCCGAATTCTGGAGGCATTGCGTGTTGAGTGGCAGAACTCAACGCCGCGCTTAACCTCGACACCAGAGTGAAGAAATGGAAATATAAATTTAAGTAAATATTTCATCTCCTCGAGTGGGGATCGAACCCACAACCAGTCGGTTTTGCAGTCACACCTCGTGCCGCTGTGCCACGAACGGCCTCATTTAAGATATTATTATACTTCAATTTATAAATAAGTGTAAGAAAGTAATGTGAAAATAATACATGTATTTATGGCCTAAGATCCAGCCTCCTAGGATCTCAACCTATTATTCACTTTGCCAGTATCCATTGCATTGCAAGGTGAGGAGCTCAGAGCAGTGCCTGGGATTTTGTATCTACACCTCCAAGCCAGTTCTTTATAAGTGCCTAACCTCAATTTATACTATTCTATTTGTGGTCCTTCTAAGTATGTTCTTAAAAGAATGTGATGATACCTCTCAACTTGCTATGGTCTTTAAGCAAATTATAGAGTTTTGCTCTCATATTATGAGCATTTACTTCTAGCATATACAAATTAACTCTAAATCTATAATACTTATTTAGAAAACGTATAAAAATTTTGACGTAGCGGGGTTCGAATCCGCGCCTCCTGGAAACCGATCAGGCGCTCTGACCACTAAGCCATACGTTGTCGCCAAGCTACGTCGAAATTTTTATATGCTTGTTACAACTTATTTATGTTGTTAGTAAGTGTTGTATAAGTGCTGGGTTAGTAACTAAGTGTGGAATAACACTTTAAAAATGTTTAAAAATATTTAAAAAAGTAGTATTCTCTCTTGCCAAACTATAATTCTTAGTAATTATCTTTGGGTAGTGGAAATTTGTAAAAATCTCCCTATAGACATACTAACAACATTAATAAGTTGTAACAAGCATATAAAAAATTCGACGTAGCTTAGCGAGAACGTATGGCTTAGTGGTCGGAGCGCCTGGTCGCTTTCCAGGAGGCGCCGGTTCGAGTCCCGCTACGTTAAAATTTTTATACGTTTTCTGAATAAGTATTTTTCTTTCCTAAGTGTGGAATAACACTTTAAAAATGTTTAAAAATATTTAAAAAATAGTGTTCTCTCTTGTCAAACAATAGTTTTTAGTAATTATCTTTGGGTAGCGGAAATTTGTAAAAATCTCCCTACAGAGATACTAACAACATAAATAAGTTGTAACAAGCGTATAAAAATTTCGACGTAGCTTGGTGAGAACATATGGCTTAGTGGTCAGAGTGCCTGGTCGGTTTCCAGTAGGCGCGGGTTCGAGTCCCGCTACGTTCAAATTTTTATACATTTTCTAAAGAAGTATTTTTCTTTCCTAAGTGCGGAATAACACTTTAAAAATGTTTAAAAATAACTCTAAATCTATTTCTTGCCCAGTTTGTTTATGAGTTTCAAGCTATATAATCATAATATTAATTTAAATATCAAGGGCTATTTGTTACCCATGGTCTGCAATCACTTTATACCTCTAGTAAAAAAACTAATATTTTTTTATTGCAAAATTATTAAATAATAAAGTGAATATTTATGTAACTTACTCTTATTTGAACATGATCACCTAGATCCCCCAAATTTGGCAGTGTTGCTATTGTTCCTATACCCACTGGATTTGCTGAAAATTAACATTTTTTTATTATTTTGGATATTAAATGTGGACATATTATTAAATTAAATGCACATTTTTTTGTTATTATAGATTAAAATTATAAAGTAACTGAACATTACTTGAATCTTCTTGGTCATAATTTTCAAAATTAAATTCATCATTTGGATCTGCTGGTGGATCTCTAGGTGCTTCCACATTTTCCTCTTCCTGATCGCTCTGATCATCTCCATTTTCTGTTAATCTATAAATTTAATATATTCTTTCATATAACGCCATATAGAAGTATTATGAAATAGAAGTTTTCATTATAAATAAACAGGCTTACCGCAGTTCATCTGCTGTCTGTTTAATTATCTTCTCCAATTCTTTTTCAGTCAATTCTATCTGTAAGATATTCAAATAAATTAGTCGTTTTTATAATTTAAAACATGCCATATAATATTATTTAACTAACCTTTTCTGGGACTGCTTTAGCGACTCCACGCCTAATAAAATGCATACAAGACACTAAACTAACTGTTGGAGTTCCTTCTTCTTCCATTTTAAAAGATTTAATTTTAAATAACAACCTAATTAACGTGATATTTTTATATTTAAAAGCTTTTTATGTAATTTGTTATTGTTGTTCAGGTAAGGTTATGTTATGTCGGATGTCCAATCACATTTTTTTGACATAAGAAAAAGTGTCAAATATTACTTACGTTCTGAAATAAAAAATGTTAATAAAATAAAAAATAATTATAAATATAAAACAAATAGCGTATACTATATATTTTTTTACATAAGAAATGGTTATAAATTTCCTAAAAAGTATAAATTTGTCTTCTGATTAAATGTCTTTCATTATATTCAGCATATACGATATTATTCGAAATTTAAAATAACAACTACACAGAATTGGATATCTGGATATACAGATTTAGACAACATGCATAGTTTCTTTTTTCAATTAAATTGTTAATTTTTTAGGCTTAGTAACAGCATATTGTCTATGCTTTCGGCAGATGGCGTATCATCGACACGGCCAATGACAAGTGTCACACGAGCAAACGAGTACAAAAAATAACTTTATCATTGGAACTCTGAATTCTGAAATTGAATTAAAATAATATGCCTCTCTGTGCTGTACCTAGGTGTAAAAATAATGGTGTACATTTATTTCCAAAAGACACAATATTACGAAAGAAATGGGAAAAAGCTATAAGACGAAAAAAATTTAAAGCTACCAATTCAACGAGACTTTGTCGAGATCATTTCCACAAAGCTGATTATATGGGGGTGTCTGCTTATACAGGTATTTATTCAAATATAATGTAAAATACATTTAAAACTTACCTTAATGAAAATTCATCTAATAAAATTGATTGTTAGGGCGTCAACAAATTTGCAGGCATTTAAATAAAGGTGCTGTACCAAGTATTTTTTCTTGGACTAAGTCAACAGATACGCATAAACAACAAAACGTTCAGAAAGAAGAAAAAAATATACAAAGGTGAGCGCCATTTGATGAATATTGATTATACCATTACAGCTTTCAATTTTAAAATAGTTTTACAACCCTTCATCAAAAAGTATATATCTATATATATTTTTTTCTCTTAAAATATTTTCATAATAATCTTTGGTCTATATTGTTGGCCCTGGTATTTTTTTTATATAATAGACAAAAATTATTAATCTTACATTATGATTGTACGTTTTATAATTTACTAAATCATTTAATTATTTTTTATGTCAAGTGCATGTCATAATTGTATAGTTTAAGAAATTTTTGAACTTTAAAAGATTAAAAATATATTTACATAAATGACAAGCATAGACTAGAAAAGATTCGTACGATAATGTAATTCCAAATCATTCATAGTGAAGTGACGATTCAATTCGGTAATAACAGGAAATATATTACGTGATAAAATATACAAAAAAAAGACTCAATAAAGTAAAATATTAGTAGTAAGACATTACAATTTGGATAACATTCGTTCAGAAGTCTATCAAGGACTCACAATTTAGGTGACAATTTATTGTTAGATGACAGTTCGACTTGCAAATATAAATAAATAGTGCTCCCAAGTGGTATTCATTGTGACTCCAAACATTTTCTGTTAGAAATAAAAGAACAAAAATGTAAGTTTTTATATGTAATAAATGGATAACATCAATACTTAATTGTAATGAATAAAATATTTATAACGAAATAAATCCTTTTTACTTATTTGTCTATGCAGTGCGCGTCTGTCAAAATATGTCAATATTAAGGAACATGCCTGTATTATTTAATAATTTAAGTTAATATGAAATATTATTGTCGAGAAATAAACAACAAGTATCTTAAATAAGGAAAAATATATAGAAAAAAAATACAATTAAATTATTTATTGAACACTTAAGCAGGTCAATGGCGGGAACCATTGTGTCATTTAATGTCACTTAAGAAGCGACGTATCTTAGCCTATAAGTTATTATATTTCTAATGTTTTTATATTATTATATGAGATATATTGACAATATGTTAAATAAAACAATCATCTTTATCAATATAGTATAATACTTATGTGCAATTGCGCTCATAATCTTTGTATTGATTCGCCAAGAATAACTTGGCAAAGTAAGAATTGATACAAAATAACGACGAAATAATACGACGAGCAAATATATAGTGCACACAAAAGAAGACACAAAATACTGTCCTGAAAATATTTTTTTATTTACAATGTCAGTGATTTTAGTCAATATAAAAAACAAAAACAAAATGAAGCTTATTTACTTAGACTGTGGTGGATAGAAATAATGAAACCGTTAGACAATCTAAGGACTTACTATCCCGAAATATATTTAAAATGCAAAGTACCAGTTTAATTTAAGCATTAACATTTAAATGACAGCAGAGCAGAGAGAGCAGTTAGATTAAGCTAAGACATAAATATGGGACAGTGCTTTAATATCAATTATGTTACTTTTGACTGCTACTACATTATTAAATTGAAGGCATAATATTACTACTAAACTGATAAACAAGAGAGAAGATGAGTAAAACAGCAGAAAACAAACAAAATCTTAGATGTTTTAAAGAAATAATATCCAAGCTTCAATAAAAACTAATAACTAGGTATAAAGTAATCCAACAAATCTTATAAATATGGAATATCAATAATAATTATCTAATTAATTTTAAAATAATTTTTACAAGCATGTTCCTTACTGAGAGTTGTGTTTTTAATGTTAATTTTTTTCAAAGTTTTCCAAACTAATATATTTTTTTATTGTTTTTGCTGTATATACACATGCCTATCCTGTGGTAGGCACAGGAAACCTAATGTCAAGACACTTCATGCTCTACACATTGACCAATTTTTGAGAAATTCTTTATGCTGTAGTGGAAATTAACTTCACTATAAATGGCTCTATTATTTTATAATAAAATTATTAATTTGAGACTGTCTCTGAAATACTTAGGGATGAAATCACTGAATCTGAAAATGACACAACTCCAGAAGAAGAAAATCCCATAATAGAATGTCGCACATGCTTACAAATCATGAATACAGACTCCAGTTTCTTTAACATATTTGATGGTTGGATGCCACCTTGGGAAGGAATGGAGAATTCAATGGCTGAAGATTTGGCTAAGCTTGCAAACATTGAGGTATTTTTTGATCTTATTCACTAAGATTTTTTTGGTTTCTTTCATATTGTCAGAAAAAAGCCTGCTAAGATACATAATTTCCTACTTTCTGCTCAAGTGATGATTTCCTTCACTATGCTCTGTTTTACTGCTCCAGTGCTGTCTCCAACAATTCTTTTAATTGAATTTGAATATGTCACAAAAGCATTTTTTTTAAATTATCCTAAATTCTATTGTGGCTAGTTGTGGCACGGGGGTACAAATTGTGACTATAAACACGACAGGTTGTAGGTTCAATTTAATATTTCCATTTTCATCACTCTGGTGTTGAATTCCACTGCTCATCGCACAATACCTCCAGAATTCTGCAGAAAATCAAGAATGGAGTGTATTAACACTGGGTTCCCTCTGTGTGTGGCTTGACATCTGGGTGTAAATGCGATAATTGTGGGTTTAATTCCCACTCAGGGTCTGAGTGAGTGAGTCATTGATGTATTCTGGTAACAAAACAAAATGCAATATTTCAAAAATTGGGCAGAAAGTGGGAGACAGGTAAAAGAAAAAAATATATATTTAAATATATTAAATATATTTTCCTCAGATATTTGAGAGTGACAAACTATCCCACATGATGTGTGAAGCATGCTGTCAAATATTGCTCACTGCAAGCAGTTTTGCGGCAACAGTAAGGAAGAATGATCAAATTCTTAAAGAAAGATATGAAGAAACAAATGAAACTGATTATCCATCTAATGATAGAATATGGCCTAAGCC
This sequence comes from Heliconius erato demophoon, assembly GCA_018249695.1. Lineage (NCBI taxonomy): Eukaryota > Metazoa > Arthropoda > Insecta > Lepidoptera > Nymphalidae > Heliconius > Heliconius erato. Next base: position 11,809 of record DWQW01005390.1, read on the forward strand.
CATACAGGTGGATAAATCGCTGCCATTTGAAAATCCTGCAGACCTTGAAATAAAACAAGAAGTAGTTTCTGATGATGAATGCCTTGGAAATGGATTTGATGAACACAACATGGAGGATGATATGCCCAATTTAGATATAATCAAAGTGGAGCCAGAGGAGATTCAACAAAAACCTATACAAGTACAGGTTATTGAGAATGGTATGTGGTATTCTTTTTTAGAAATTATAAATAAAATAATTTTTTGAGAGTTTTTTTGACAGAGCTTAACGAGAACATATGACTTTGACCACTAAGTGTATATTTGTAGGTTTTCAAGAGAAATTCCTTTAATTGTTAATTTAATTTTGTCTTTAATCTTTGTGTTGATTTTATTATGGTTTCTATAAAAGCATAATTTTTTTTCCTAAAAGCAAAATAACTGGTGAATTATTAATATGAATTACTGAATTACAAGTATTTTAATTTTTTGTATTTAGATGCAGAAAAAAAATCAATAAAATGATAATACAAAAATATTAGCAATAATCTATTTTATAGAAATAAATAATTATGCCTAAGTTATGAATCATTTAAATTAGTAAGTTAAAATAACAAGAGTGAGTGCTAAGTGAGGTAGAGACACCTCTATAAACACAGTATCAGTGATATCAGATGAAGGTCACCTATAGTATGAGGACATGTGTGTGCATGTTTGATGACAGAGGTTGAGGTGAAAGAGAGAGAAAGAGAAAGACAGAGACCATAGCGTTTGTCACTTCATTCTCTCTGGCTGGTTACGCTAAGTAAAAAGAAATATGATTTATTTGTAACTCATCAATATTTATTTGACTTTTAGGAAATTTAATACATGAATCACATACAGATAAAGAAAATGTAAATAATATGGATGAAAGCGAGACACATTTGACTAATGGCAACAATGATGATGGAGATGAAGTAAGTATTTTAAAAAAGTAAAAAGTGTATAAAATATAAATATTAACAAAAAAGTTTTTTTGACTGTAGTAGGGCAGCGTCTAACTGTAAATGTGATGCTTGCCTGTGGCTTGTTCATCAATGGGGGTATTATATTTAAATTATTTTATTTCTAAACTCTGGCCCTCTCTAAAACCATTAGCATTGAATTACATTATTCAAAATACTGTATTTTCAAAATTGTATGGAATGTCAGATACTTCTATATATATGTACTAGGGAGTGTTAAGCTGAAATGAACATTTTTTGGAACAATTTCTACAATTTTATTTATTTTTTTTCGAGAAATTAAACATATTTGAGGAAAGTAAACATGATATATTTGTCACGTTCATCCCGTCGATTCCCAATCGATTAAATTAAATATTTAATATTTTCATTTCTCTGCTCTGGTAACAAGGTAAAGGTGCGGCATTAAGTTCCGTCACATAACATGCAATGCTAACGTGAAGCTAAAATATATTAAATTAGTTGGTGCTATTTAAACCAATTAACTATTTAAGTATAAAATTACAATATTTTTTAATATAATATTGCATTTTAGTTCACAGAAGCCACAATAAAAGAGGAGCCTGTCAGTGAAGAGGAAGACATGGATCCTTGTATAACAGATCTATCCCTGGAGTGTATGCTGTGTACTAAAATATTTAATAGTGTTAGTGGACTTAAGGTAATTATTATTTTAAAATTACTGTTATAGTAAAAATGGAGAATGGAGTCTCTTAACACTAGGTTCCCTCTGCCTGCCTAAAAATGCTAATATTGCTAAGGCCTATTGTGGCGCAGATATACAAGCATGTGAATGTAAACACACATAGGTTGTAGGTTTATTATCTTTATTTATACTATTTTCCTTTTAAAATCCTGTAAATTTAATCAATTTTTCTTTAATTCTAGGCTCACGTTATCGCGCACCATTCTTACAAATCAGTGAAAAGAAAGTCTAGTACTAGTTTATCTCCAGAAAGGAAAAAACGTAAATATACCTGTGCTATATGTAGGCGAAGTAAGTGTAATGCATGCTACTATATAAAGAAATGAATAAAAAAAGAGAGTATAGTACGGTCGACAAGTCGTGGCCGCCCTGGAATTCGCTATGGTTGCGAAGATATAATTTTTTAGGGGTTTTTCTTACTTTTAATGATTTTTTTTCATGGTAAAAAATGTGTGAGATTTCAGAAAACCTAACTTTAGGGCAGCCAAGGCTCCTCAACCGTAGTGTAAAAATAAACATTCGTGGCGTCATACGGTTCTGTGCTGACGTGTATTATTTCAAGATTGCAAATATGCTATGGTTGTGAGGGTAAAAATTATTAAAAGTGATAAATAATAAAAAAGACCGACATTTTTCGACTTTTATCGATGTTTCATCACTAATAAATACTTTAGGGTTCACTCATTTAGAAATATGGCTGGGGGGATTGGTACTAAATTACATCAAGATTATATATATAGACAAATACAAGATTATATATAAATAAATTATTTTTTAACAAAGAAAAAACCGACTGCAAACAACGACCTAGAAACTAAAAAATAATTTTACATAAAGTAAAACAAACATACTTCGAATGTTTCACAAAAATCATGAAAAAAATATTTTATAATTTTGAAGTCAGTGTCAAACTAATGCTTCTACAATCTTACTACAATATCAAATTACTAAGCCTATTTGTTTTACTGAAAACAAACATTAAAAAAAATGATAACCTTCTCTCTCTCTCTTTCCTTACAGAAATCAATTAAATAATAAAATCCCTTGATAAGTACTGTATTAAAGATAAATTTTCTACTCGACGTAAATTTTACAGCAGTGTGTGTCACAGAGTCTGATTGTAAACGCGATGGTTGCGGTTTCGATTCCTGCTTAAGAGATTTAATTATTTTTCTTTCCATTTTCCACCACTCAACATAAAATGTTTTGAAAATTGAATAGTGGTAAATAGTGTCTTAAAATTAGGCCCCCTCTGCCGCAGCGGGAAGTTGGAATTATTTTTATTTCGTTCTTTAGTGGTACCAACACACAAACAAAACACGACGTTGAGTACCGCCACGTGACACGTCATATCTGGAAAAATGGACGGCAACCTGCGAGATACAGCGTGAAACTGAATCACTTATATATTTATATATGAATATTTGCAGGTTTTTCCACGTCAACTGATCTAATGGTACACGAGACATGTCACAACAAGAGCGTGTGCTACGGATGCAACGAGAGTTTCGACACTTTTGACCAACTGACCAAACACAGGCGAAAGTGCAAAGCCATTTCAAGTAAAGTCACCAGGACTAGGACTCTGGATGATGTATTGAGGTTAGTACTAATATTATAAAGAGTGTTCAAGCAAATAAACACTCCAAAGTGTTTATTTGATTGAACACTCTTTTCTCAGGAACTAAAACTGTGATGTATGGTATGAATAGATTTTTTTTTAGATTAAATTTTTATTTGCTTGAACACTCTTGTCTCAGGAACTAAAACTGTGATGTATGGTATGAATAGATTTTTTTTGTGTTGTCTATTTATTGAGGAAGGTAATAAATAATAGGCTATGTTATACACGTCAATCGTTAAATCTAAGACATTTTGAATGTGTGAACTTTTAGTTAGTTCAAATCTGACTATGTGAGTGAACTTTAATTATGTTTTAATATTATTAATATTTTAATTTTTAATAATATTAATATTTTATTATTGGATATTTATATATTTCAATGTGTATGTTATACGGGATTCTCTTCAATATGATGAAATCCGGCACAATTTAAAAAAAATAAGTAATCATGATGAAAAATAGATATAATTAAACAAAAGGTTGATTACAAAAATATATGTTTTTTTACAGACCTCAATCTAAGGAGCCACCACAAGAATTAAAATGTATGCAATGTGAAGAGAAGTTCACAGATATATACTATCTAAACATACACCAAGAAATACACCACAGTGCTGATGTGATTGAACATAAGAACCCATACATGATGTCATTGAAACTTTGTTCTGGAAGTGATTCATAGGAAATAATGTAAATGTATGTACAGCGATGCAGTACTGCAGATGAGTCGTGGCCGCTCTGAATATAGCTATAAATGGCTGAACAGATTTTATTTTAGGATTTTTCTTACTTTTCCTTATTTTACCTGAGGCTAGTCGTGGCGCAGCGGCAAGAAGTGTCACTGTAAAACCGACTGGTTGTAGGTTCGATCCCCACTCGAGGAGATGAAATATTTACTTAAATTTATATTTTAATTTCTTCGCTCTGGTGTCGAGGCTAAGCGCGGCGTTGAATTCTGCCACTCAACACGCAATGCCTCCAGAATTCGGCAGAAAGTGGGGAACGGAGTGTCTTAACACTATGTTCCCTCTGCCTACCCTGCTGAGTGCGGGATACAGCGTGAAGCTGATTTTTTTTTTTATTTTTTCTTATTTTCTCCCTGAGTAAACATTGTCCAAAAGCTCCGGAAGGCTTACGGCGGTCACTTTACGTCGACCGTATTGTAATATTTATTATTCGATTTCAAATTGGGTTATAGCTCTAGTAGTTTAAATGCGGCGTTGAGTTTCGTCATACAACTCGCAGTGTCTCGAATTTGGGCGAAAAGCGGAGTGTCTTAAAACTAAGTTTTCCTTGCCTACTCTACTATATGTGGAATATAGCTTGAAGCTATTATTTTTGGACATAAGTTTGTATGTATGTAACATTTGACACATCATTTGTTCAATTCTTTATACAAATTTTGCTGGTTTTTTGTAATTTCAATTTGATATATTATAAGATTTTGCTTTTATGATTTTATTTGACAGCCAATATTTTTGATCTGTGTTTTAAAATTTTCCACTTGTAAAGACAATATTTTTATTATAATCATAATAAAGAATACTTGCAATAGGAAGTTGTGGTTTGTTATATGATACACTTGGATTCGAATTTAATATAAAAAAAAGTTGAAATTATATAATTCAGTACCACTGAAAAGAGTAGAATGGAGACCCTTAGGTTTTTTTTTCTTATAAAATATGATTTAAATATGATTAATAATATTGTTTATTATATTCATGCATTTCATAACTGTTAATGGACTTTAAATTTAACGTTAATGGACTAAAAAAAATATATGACATCTTTAGGCAATTTTTAAATATTCATAATATTTTTTTTATTTATTAAACAAAGCTCATTGTATCTAAAAAAAACGTTTTTTATCGGTCTGCTATATGAATATGACGGATTTTGTGACCGTCATGGTGTAGTGGGATAGATTTAAGCCTGTAAACGCGGCGGAAGTTGTGGGTACGTTTCCCACTCGCGCGAATAAATTACTTCGTCTCCGCCCTCTTTCCCAAAGATTTCGATTAAATGTGTTAACTGGCTTTTTTATACAAAGCCCAAAAATGTCGCTGTTATTACAATAAATAATTATTTGTTACATGTATGGGGCCATATAAATTAATTTAAATATTTCTTTGTTATATAATTTTGTGTGTATGTGTGTTTTTGTATAAAAAGGCATAAGCCTTGACAGTAGATCTAAAATGCATAATCTGTGGTACTTTAGTTTGAAAATTTTGAATCTGTGGTAATTTGTATTTAATAAATGTATATTATCATGTCATCTGTAAATCCATTTTGTTTCAATGTATATATTTTTCACTTTAATGTAATTTTATTTTAGTAAATACAGTTGTTTCATAATTGCTTTTTTGTTTTATTTGTTTTTAAATTAGTCTTAAAATATTATAATTTAATTATTATTAAATGACTAAAAATACTTTTGTATTTTTTAATATATATTATACATCCTTATCAGAGTGTGAAAATGAGAATATTAAATATTTCATTACCCCGAGTGGAAATCGAACCCGAACACAGCCGTCGCGTTTATAGCTGCACTTATTTAATTAGATGGCCATATTTAATTTCAAAAATATTATATTTTTCAAATGAAATTTTAAACTCTAATTACTTTATAAGTTATAATACAGGATATGTATGTAGAAATTAAACACAATTTTGAACAAATAAATAGAATTTATTAACCATATTTACAAACGTCAACAAATAAAGGCACTACAAGAATACAATAGTGTAGCAAGCTTTATTTTTATTAATTAAAATCGGTA
>DWQW01005391.1:0-17909 GCA_018249695.1 Heliconius erato demophoon
TGTCATTAGTTTTGTTTTATCTGGATTTAGTCTTAAACCTACTTTATCACTTTCATTCGCAAGATCTCTTATCATTCTACATATATCATCTGAAGTTTTGGCAAATAGCACAATGTCATCAGCGAATCTCAAGTGCGTCAACATTGTCCCGTTAATATTAAGCCCGAGATGTTCCCAATTAAGTTTCCTAAAAATCTGTTCCAGTACTGCTGAAAATAATTTTGGTGACATAGGGTCGCCCTGTCTTACGCCTCTTCCTATTTTAAATGAAGTGCTCTTCTTTTCCAGCTGAATTTTTGCTGTGCTATGACTGTAGACGTTTCTTATTAATCTTATATACTTATGCTCAATTCCTTGTTCTTTTAATGCCTTCCATATTTCTGCGTGAGTTAAAGAATCAAAAGCTTTACTATAGTCGATAAAAGCTATATAGTATGTGAGGATATTCCCTATACTTTTCTACAATTTGAGCCGTGAGTATCAAAGATTTATTATTGTGTAATGTAACTTAAAAAAAGAATATATTTTTGTTTCCTTATATTGTAAATGCTGTCTAAGACTTACCAGAGATGTAGGGCGGTAGTGGATTTTAGAAATATAAAGCATATAGTATTCCACTACAATTGTTACCTTCGATGATATAAATATAATGAAAATAATAAATAATCTATAATAGTGTAGTTAACGCAGACGAAACCGCGGGCGGTACACTATGATAGATAAGAAGTAAAACATAAAATGGCTAGAGGTATTTAACAGTCGTAATGTTACTTTGAAGATAAAATGTTGTATAGAATATTTAAAATTTTGACCAATGTGTATAGAGTTGTGGTTTTAGTGGTATTCGTGTTTGTTCTTTATTTACTTTTAAATGTTAATTTAACGGAGTACAAAAGTAATACTACAAAAAGTTTTAAGTATATGAAACAGAAAGATAAGAGATATATATTGCAATGGACAAACAGTACGCGGGCACCGTTTAATTTCATGAGAATAGGGAACTCGGCGTTTGTGCGGAATAGGTGTAAATACACGAACTGCTTCGTAACTAACGACACACGTTTTCTCGACGAAAGCCAATTCGATGCTGTTGTCTTTAACGGGCGCGAGTTTTTAAACTTAAGCCATGAACAACTCCCTAAAAGAAGATCACCAGAGCAAAAGTATATATTTGGCGCTATGGAATCCGCTGATAACTTTCCTATATGCGACAGTATATACGATAGCTACTTCAATTGGACATGGACGTACAAAATCGATTCCGATTTCCGATGGGGATATATCACAATTTACAATTTAGATGGTAATATTGTTGGACCGAAGATGGATATGAAATGGCCTCGAGATTTGGAGCCGATAGGCGAAGATGTAAAGATCAAACTGTCAACCAAGTCCAAGGCCGCTGCTTGGTTTGTATCACACTGTTCAACTAAAAGTGAAAGAGAGATCTTTATGAAGGAAATCCAAAAAGAGTTAGAAGTGTACGGTTGGACGGTAGATGTATATGGATATTGTGGCGATTTCACTTGTCCCAAAACTAAACCTCATAAATGTTTTGGTATCATTCAAAGGAATTATTATTTCTACTTTGCCCTGGAGAACTCTTTCTCTGAAGATTATGTGACCGAGAAACTATTGCTTGCGTTAAATAATTACGCTGTACCAATTGTATATGGATCTGCTAACTACTCCAGGTAATAATTAAACTAGTTTTAGGGGCATACCAACAAAATAAACTACAAACTTTCCACCGAATTGTGAATTCATTGCATGTTGAATTACCAGAAGAGGAAATAAAATATATAATATTTTTAAATATTTTATTTCTGTGTGTGTGATGTTGTGGGTGGGAATTGTACCCCTGACGCCTATACAGTCGCAGGTTTGTGCCCCTGTACTTACTTACTTACTTGCTGGCGTCAAAAAAACAGATCAGTCAAACGTGTAACACATCACTCTGCGTAGGAGTTTAATTAAAACAAAGAAAATTAGAGTGGGGTCCCTCAAGACTGTGCGTCATGCGTTAAATGTTAGAAGATAAAAAATATTATAAACATAAAATATCAATTAGTGTTTTATTGTATTATATCAATATACAAATAGACTGATTTATCAGAACCTATCTCTACTTGTTATCTACAAATGAAAACAACACTACATAGAAATCGATTTAAAATTTTATATCATTATCAATGTATAGTGTAATATAAATTCTCGTATGTATACCATAAAAATCAACAACGACAATTATGAATACATGAGTGCCATATTTTTGTATTTTAATTATTTCTTAAAAATATTTTTATTTTCACAATTGATTTGTTGCCACCAATCATATACTCCTATCATAATGCTTATCAATTGTATGCTTACTTTACTTTAGTCTCTAATGCGGTAAGGCGGACCCTCACCATATTAGAGACTAAAGTAATAATAAAAAGAAAATATATTTTTACAATACTTTATAGAAAATTATATTTTTTGACGATGAAAGATATCTGTACACATTAGACACTAAAGGTATTAGTGTGTAAGGAGTAGTCAACTGTAGGTTTACGCTGACTAAATTACTGGGATACGGGATAAACAGGAAATATATATATATTTTTAAACAAAACATTTCTAGCAAAGTAATTTAATTTGCAATGCCACCCATTACTGCTTATCTTTTTGATTAATGCCGACATTATCATCCATTAACGCCATCGTGGCTTAATTATACAATTTTTGACTGCATCCGTGATGGTTGTAGATTTATATTTAAACCCCGACGCAAGAAGAAGAGAAAAGAGGGAAGTATATTTAACAATTGTCTTTACAATGATTATATATGTGTCTGTATCAAGAGTATCATTATTAGTAACAAGTATGTGATTCTAAATAATTCGAATAAATTAATTTCTAATTTTATATTTGATCTGCAGAGGGTCTCCAATTTTTTACGATACAGATGAACGATCTATGTCTCTCAGGGCCATGAAATATTCGTAGTATTTTTTTAAATAAAAACTCAAACATTATAGTCAAATAAGCTTTCCCCAAATTGCACCATGATTGAACAAACATATTTGTATTAAAGTGTACTGATGAAAATGTAAGCATATCTTCTATATATGATTGTATTAAAAATATAAAGTGATTGACATATTCAGATATCAATGCACAGCCCAAATCATTGAACCTAGAATCTTGAAATTTTGCAGATAGGTCATTTGTCAGCTCTGAACGATAATAATATTTTTTTTATACATTTTTAAGATTATAGTATAGTTTTCAGCGAAAAAATATATGATGGGTAAAAAAGCGTAAGGCTAGTCACTTTATACGCTGACATTATGAAATGCCCACTGGGCATTGGCATGGGCATTATTAGATATGTGGATACTCGATACTAAGAACACAATATTATAGACAATATTAACTAATCTTTTGAACGAAAAATATATCATCATTTACGTGACATTGTACGTTTTTATATTGCATCATGTTTACAGAGAAATTCTATCGACAGAAATATATGATACTAGCGATCCGCTCGTGGCTTCGCCCGTTTATACTACTGAATTATTTACTTAATATACTGAATTTACACATTTCTATTTTAATATATAATGTATGTTTGCAAAGCAATTACGATTTCTAATGTAAAAAATATTAAAACCTTAGAGTTACATTTTCGTAATTCCCATAAGGAGATTCAATAGTTTAAAAAAACTATAATACTTATCTATATTTATAACAAAATCGTAACTCATCAATGTAAAGGTAGGTATGTCTGCTTGTCTGTGCATTTGTTCACGATAGTCTCAGAAATGGCAAAACCGATTTAAATGCACAGTTGGCACTATTATGTTTTGGCAAACTTTCCTTAACATTAAGTATTTGTTTTGATACTTGGATTAATAATTTAACGGTAGAAAATGTAATTAAAATAAATATAGATAATTTCAATAAACCTAAAAAGACTTACGATATTGATTTCTTGGGTAATCACTGCCAACAGTTTATAAGCAGTAATTACAATGGCTTCTATAGGATCTTTACAGATGGGTCCAAAGAGGGTAATTCATCAGGGGCAGCATTTTATGATGACCAAAATTCGGAATTTATAAAATTTCAGATCAGTCAAAATATTTCCATCATGCATACAGAATTATTAGCCATTTGTGAAGCACTATCCTATATCCTATATTTCTTCAGTAAATCATAACAAATTTGTCATATTTTCCGATTCAAAGAGTTCTCTTCAACACATAGCTCGATGTACCTCTAATCCTAAAGGTATACCCGTAGCATTTAATATTTTAAAATTAATTCATAGGTATGATCAGCAGAATAAATTAATAGTTTTACAATGGATTCCTTCACATGTTAATATTTCAGGTAACGAAATTGCTGACGCTCTTGCCAAAGAAGGAATTACGGATGGTCTTCCAATGGCTATTGAACCTGTATTTTCTGATTGTGTTTATTTAATTAGGAATTTATGTAACAAATTTTGGAAGGAATATTTTGACTAACAATCTCAAACTAAAGGTATTTGGTACAGAACTATTCAAGCAGATCCTTCAATCAAATCGTGGATTGATACTGTTTGCTTAAATAGAAAAGATTGTGTGACGTGTTTAAGGCTTAGGTCGGGACACATTCCATCAAATAAATTCACATTTCTAATGAAAAAAATTAATACTCCTAATTGTTCTACGTGCAACACTTTAGATGACGTATATCATGTTATGATGGAATGTGTCCAGAATGAGCCCACGAGACGTAGGTTATTAATTGGCAGGGACAACAGTGTAGGAGCATGCATAGTGTGCTAGCGGTACCAGACTCTGAATTAGCGAAGAAATTGTTTTATATAGTTCAGAAAAGAAATAATTAACTGTAATTAGAATGTAAAACAATCAGAGCGGCATGGTCGTTGTAACGACAAAGCTTTTAAATAAAGAGAAAAAAAAAAGTATTTGTTTTATTTCAATGGTTTCATAAATAAATAGTATAATTATAATTGCTGTAAAGTTACTGTTTTATTGGATTGGTTATAACTTTGGCAATTTTTGCGAGCAAAATTCATCAAAATTCCAAAAAAAATTAATTACCAATGGTACTCTCACTCTCTTTCACTCTTTTTTTTAAATATTCTTAATTAATATTAAATAAATATTCGTATAATTCAAGCATTTATCTATGGTATGGACTGCCAGTTTAAAATAATAAACCAGCCAAGCACGATTCACGAGTGTTTATTTTATTCTGTTTTTAAAATCTTAATAGTTGTTATAGGGGCAACAAAAATACACCTGTAAAATTTAAATGTCTAGCGATTCATGTGATACAGCCTGTACGAAGGTAGACAGATACAGAGACACCAGTCTTAATAGGGCATTTACCTTTTAGATACGGAGCCCTATAAACCGAAACCTAAACTACGTACAGAACTCTAAAAAAGAAGCGGTCGCAGCGGGGCGGGGGCGGGGTCCCTGGTTATAAATTAAAAACGATTCGGGCTCGTCGGGCTAGCGGCTTTAATACCAAATTTTGCCCCCTTTTAAGGTTTTTTTTTAATATTTAACCACAAATGTATAGTTTTCAGATTTTTTCCTGAATTAGTAGATCAACCGGAAGTATCCAATGAATTTTGATTCCCTTCATAGAAATACGCGTTTTTTTGCGATATAAACGGCCATATATTTTTTTAAGCAAATGTAGAAATAAGATTTTTTCAGGAAAAAAAAATCTGAGTATATGGTTTGAATTTCAACTCGATATCTCAAAGCTTTTTTTTCTTTCCTTAAAAAGTTAACCCTAAAATGTAAAAATATAAACAAATTGACACTACAAAACATATCTTTAAACTCTTTGCGAAAAAAATGGTTTATTTAAAAACAAATAAGCTCAAATAATATTTACTTACCTAAAGAAACTTCTAAAATACTCGGAAAAGCGAATTTTTCAATCCTGTCAACGCGTTTGAAACAAAGAGATTAGTGCTTGTTTTATAAGAAGTTACTAATTTAGTTATTACTTGCCAGTCTTAATAGATGATCTTATAACTAAAATTCATTAATAAACTAAAAATAAAATCAAGCCGACTTCAAAAATTATTTATTATTATTTAAAAGGTTAAAACAACAAACACAAAGAATATAATAGGAAATAATAAATACTAATTTAAGTTATTATTATTTTAATTAATTTAAAATAAAATAAATTGAAAAAAGAATAAGTGAGATTGTCAATACTTATACAGGGTGGAAGCGGCAAGCGTAATAAATTCATTCCCTTGATTAGGGATCGAACCCTCGACCATCACGCCTTTGCGCCCCTGCTCCACGACGGGCTTATATTATGAATCAGCTTCACGCTGTATCCCGCAGCAGGGTAGGCAAAGGGAACCTAGTGTTAAGCCACTTCGTTCCACACTTTCCGCCGAATTCTGGAGGCATTGGATGTTGAGTGGTAGAACTCAACGCTTTGCCTCGACACTAGAGCGAAGAAATAAATATATAAATGTAAATAAATATTTTATTTCCTCGAGTTGGGATCGAATCCACAAACAGTCGAATTTACAGTCACACTTTTTGCCCCTGCGTCACGACTGACCTCCTTATATTAAAATGTAGAGTATTATTTCTTCTTTTTCAGATTTTTACCGCCAGGGAGCTATTTAGACGCGAGGGCGCTCGGTCCAAAGAAGCTAGCGAAACTAATGACCGAAATAATTGGCAACAAGAGCTTGTACTATAATTTTTTCCGTTGGAGGAACCATTACAAATATAAAGAGACTTCGTCGACAGAAGACGTTTGCAAGTTATGTGAAATGATGAATAATGAAACGAAAATGAGGCAAGTGACGGTGTGGCAGGATTTTAGAACATGGTGGAACGGAGCAAGATATAAAACTAACTGTTTATAATTGTTCCTGTATCGTTTTGAAATATTTTTATATCATATGTGAAGTGGTTGAACCATTGTGTCAAAGGTTAGAACCTTTTGTTCTTGTGACCGTGAGTAGCCCAAGATATTTTAAAACTTAGTGCTAACGATGTAAGGGTTATAAATATGTATAATAACTCAAATTTCAAAAAAAATTCTATAAAACCTAAAATTTCCGAAAATACTAACCATTTTGGTCATAATAAAAGAAAGGAAAGCCTGTGTTCAGTTTCGTCCATTCTGTCAAGGTTTCCAAAGTAAAAATATATAATTTATATAAACAATAATAGTTTATTTAGTCGGACTCCATAAAGATAATTAATTTTAACATTCAAAAGTTTTATGAAAATAAAACATTTAGAACAAAAATAGAAAAGATTTTATTAAATTGCTGATTTCAATATCTCAGCAAGACTAACCAAAGACTAGGCCTCTGCACCCAAAAACTGTTTTACTCAAGTAACATCGTAATTACCTACTTGGTAAAAGTCAATGATATTTACTCAATATTTGTATAATAAAGTGTAACAAAGATGTTTATTCATCTAGAAAATAAGAATATTTTGATGGCTGTTTGTATGTATGTTTAGCGCAACAGCACAGCGTGTAACTGTAAACATGGCGGTGGTAGTAAGTTCGATCTCCACCCGGAATTCAGCGAGAAGCTTCGAATCGTATTCATTTTTATAAATCTTAGCACTTTGTCTGAAGTGTTCTCCGATCAAGATAAGTGAAAATAGCACATGGAGACTTTTGTAAATAGAATTGAATAAAGAATAGTTTGCTTAATTTGACTATTTTTTATTTACTCCCATAGCTTTAACTGTGACTAAGTATATTAGTACATTTTTATTTCGGCTTCGTATTTATACCTGACCTGAGTGGGCAGACAGAGAGAGATGTTGCGTGACATTCCGCGCTTTTAAATTTAATATTATTTTTTCACTGAGAATCGAATCCACAACCATCATGTTGTAAGCGTCAGAGTCTTTTCCACTGTGCCGTGATGGTATCAAGTTCTAGTTTCTGCATACTATATATTAAAATAAAATATTATAGTGTATGTCATCAAGAGAGAAAAATATGAAATGAACACAAATTATTAAAGATAAATCGCGATGTTTTGGCAATGAGTGACAATGCACTACCAAAACCATTAGGTAAACTTTTTAAAATAAATAAAGGTAGGCAGAGGGAACCTAGTGTTAAGACACTCCGTTCGCCACCTTCCACCGAGTTCGGAGTCATTACGTGTTAAGTGGCAGTACGAAATCGCTTTGCTTCGATACCACAGCGAAGAAATGAAAAAATTCAATTAAAATAATTCTTAATTTCGTCGATGGAGATCGAACCCACGACCAGTCGCATTTACAGTCACACTTTGTGCCTCTGCGCCATGATTATTCCGTCTTTTTTTTATAAATATATACATTTTTTAATAAGCATTAAATAAAGTTTAAAAAAATAAGTCAACATAAAGTTTTTTTTATAAAGCAAATAAGTATATATTATGTCATTATCTGTTTAAGGTACACAAATTCAAAATTTTTTTTGTAAATTTTCGCCACTTTACACGCGCAAATTTAAGTGGAAATCAGAGGTTTGTCTTAATACTAGAAGGACTTAATAATAGAAGGAGTGTCTTAATACCATATAAGTAATAGAAGGAGTGTCTTAATACTATATATTCTTTTTGCCTTCCCTGTTATATGCGGGATATAGCGCGAATTGTGTTAATAATTATACAAAACGACCTTCGTAGATTCGTAGTTTTATTTTTTGGGTTAACGTTCCATATCGTATCCATAGCAGGTTAGCCAGAGAGAACGGAGTGCCATACCTCTTTCGCCTCGTCAACTGTCGTCAACCTCTTCACACATGCCATCTAGGGGTCCTCATGCTTGTTACATAGCTTTTCTCCAGTACCATCGATGCTGTGTTTTAAAGGGCACCCGAGGTCTCCCCCCACCTACCTCGCGTGTACAATTCTTTTTGCAAATTCAAATCATAGCTTTCTGCATTTTTCATTTATATTTCCGTTTTCCTTGAAATCTTTATCTCTATATTTAAAATGAAAACGTTCTTTCTAAAACCATATCATTTGAAGTTAAATCAAAGCGGATTTATATAAAGACCGGCTATTTATGGAAGCCTTTGAGTAATATTTGCTAATATAAAATAAAATAGGCTAGGCAGAGGGGACATAATGTTAAGATTCTCTGTTCTCCATTTTTATTCCGCATATAGCAACAGAGAGAACCGATTGTTAAGACACTCCTTTGCCTACTTTACGTACTATTTTTGAACCATTACGTGTAGAGTGGCTGAACACACCGTTTTGTCTTTTTTACCAGAACGACGAAATGGAAATAATTCATTAGACTAAACATATTTGAACATTTTTATTGGTCTTACGGTATTGTAGTTTTCGAAAAAACTTTTTTTTTATAAGTATAATAATTTCGTACAGCGACCACATTAGGTGTTAACGGCATCTATCTCAAAAGGTTTGGGCTGCTAAGATGAATCTAATAATACTTATTTATTATTTATTTATTAACTTCACGCTGTATCCCGCACACAGCAAGGTAGGCAGAGGGAACCTAGTGTTAAGACACTCCGTTCCCCACTTTCTACCGAATTCTGGAGGAATTGCGTGTTGAGTGGCAGAGAACTCAACGCCGCGTTTAACCTCGATACCAGAGCGAAGAAATGGAAATATAAATTTAAGTAAATATTTCATCTCCTCGAGTGGGGATCGAACCCACAACCAGTCGGTTTTGGAGTCACATCTCGTGCCGCCGCGCCACGACCGGCCTAATAATACTTCAATTATCTAAATTCATATAGGGGTTCTGGAGCTACGACACAATAAACAATATTGCATACATACAACATACATACAAGATACGCGCGAAAAACTTTAATAGGCCTTTCCCTGCAGTCGGTTAAAAATACATTTTTAAATTTTTACAAATCGTAAATTTTAAATTTTTTTCGTTTTTCAATTGGAGTTTTCTTTATCGCCACTGGCTGCTGCTGTCGAGAAAAGTACTATCTCGTATAGGTACTACAACTATTAGCTAGACAAAAAAGGCAGTTGGTGGTAAAATCAGAATCTTAGATATTTCACGAATACTGTTTTTATCTCTATATATAATAAGACAGTAAAAATATTTTGTCTGTACGTTTAGTAATTTTGACTGAAATGGATAGAGGGACACTTAAAAAGAATAATAGAAAGCAAAAATATTTTTTTTAATTTCTTGTCTGTCTGTTGATATTTTTGTCCACATTTTTCTCTGAAAGTAGTTAACCGATTTAATTGAAAATTTCACCAATTACTTTGTTTTACCTCAACTTACTACGAAAGTTTAGTTCATCAAAATCGGTTCATTAAAAAAAAGTTATGGTCATTTGAATGAGCTCAAGGCATTAGTTTGCCTGCGAATATTATATAGCAATCGCGCTGGTAAGTAAACAAAATTTAATTGTTAGTGGACCTTCATAAATCATAACAGGTAAGTATAAGTCGTAATTAATTTAACACAGAGATAAAAAATATTTGTAAAAACAAAAACCCCGACTGCATAAAACTAAAAAGAAAATAAACAAGCCCAATAGTTTATTAGGATTAACAGTCGGGACCTATAAGTAATTCTTCAATCAATAAAATCTTTACAAGGAACCCCGCATAATTTAAAGAGGTCCCGACTGTTAATCCTAATAAACTATTGGACTTGTTTATTTTCTTTTTAGTTTTATGCAGTCGGGGTTTTTGTTTTTACAAATATTTTTTTATTTTTATTTTTTTTGTTACAATTTATTATGGTAATGATAATCATGTTATACCTTTTTGAAATCCTGAAATTGAGCTCTTTAATTTGATACCCATATTGGAGTATTTGAAATGAAATTTTTTTTTTCACTACGTCCAATGGCGTACCACAGCCGCCATGATTATTTTTTATTAAAGTCACCTATCTAAGAACACTTGGGCTGCTAATAAGAATCTAACGACACCTCAAATATATAAATCCGTTCAGCAGTTCTGGAGATACGAGGTAATAAAGAATATTACATACATACAAGATACGCGCGAAAAACATAACCCTTCCTTAGCAGTCGGGAATAAAGAACGATCTTGAAAGAAATATCAAGTAAATACAAAGATTTTTTGGTTGGTTCGTTTATATAATATATGTAACTAATTTAAAAACTGTACAGGAGTTAATATGCAATTATTACAGTTATTTTACAAAGAATATTATGAATCCTACAAATCAATAATTTAACATTTAAGTCTGAAAGAGTAAATTAAATTATTCACTTACATCAGCACATTTAACAGAGTATATTATATAGGTAAAAAGAACATAAAGTTACAAAAATATATACGTGTAATAAATAATTAGCTTTATGTATATTTTGTAAATATCAAATATCAACAATGGTCGTATTTTTTTTATTAAAACAATCAAAAATTCTTTGACGATAATGTCGTAAAAAATCATATTAGAAGTCATTATAGTTGTCAATCAATTCTGCTTATTAAATTAATAATCATGTATTTTAATCGGGCGAAGCCGTGGGCAAGCCGCTGGTTTTAAATAATTGAAAGAATACATATAGTCAACACATATAGAATGTCCTCTTTTTTGAAAAAAAAGTCGGTTAAAAGTACGTTTGTCTTTACTTTGGAATGCATAATATGAATAGGTACAGAAATAACGTTCTTTATAAGAAATTTTAATAAGAAAACATCTTATTTAATGTTGAGGCCAGTCGTGGCGCAGAGGCACTAAGTGTGACTGTAAAATTTGACTAGTTGTGGGTTTTCATTTCTTCGTTCTGGTGTAGAGGCAAAGCGCGGCGTTGAGTTCCGGCACTCAACACGCAATGCCCCCAGAACTCAGCGGAAAGTGGGGAATGGAATGTCTTAACCCTAGGTTCCTTCTGCCTACCCTGCTGTGTGCGGGGTATCCCGCAAAAAATTAAATAACAAAAAAATAGCTATTTTTTTTGTTATTTAATGGGGTTCCAGCAAGCGAATATCGAAATTGTAAACATTAAAAAATATATGTATCTTGAAAGTAACCATTTTGTGTAAAAATACCTTTAAGTTGTAGACGGAAATAGCATGGAAATTATTATAAATTAAAATCTATCTACGATATTTTTTTACAATTTTAAATTTATACATTTTACATATAGATCCATTCCAGGCCCATGGCACAAGCGTTTGATTTTAAACGCGACAGGTCGTGGGTTCGATCCGCACACACACCCAATGAAATATTTAATACTTTCATTTCGTCGCTCTGGTGTCGAAGCAAAATAGCTGCGTTGAGTTCCGCTATTCTACAAGCAATGTCTCTAGAATTTGTTAGATTTTTTATTATTTAAGCAAGAAATAATTTTAAAAAATAGTAGAACACCATATACATACTTAAAAACAAAATTAATATTTAAAAAAAGAAGGGTTCACATACGTGAATACATGTGGATCCTTTATGTCCACATGTATTCACAGATTGAATTTCCCAGTTAGCACATTTAAAAGAACTGTTACTGACCTGACTAAATGACCTGTGCACTCTGTAACGGCGCCATCTTTTTTCTTCTAAAATATATTCACGGGAAATCTCCACTGTCTCTTGTCCATCTCAAGTTATATTCATCTGGTACAAAAATCCTGTAATTTTATTACACACATTTCAATTTAAGTCCGATTTTACAAACCGAATCGCAAGATGGATTCTAACAAAATATTAAAATTAATATAACTTAGTTCTAATTACTCAAATAAAAAACTAAAAGGCAATTACAATATATGTAGAGTACGTAACAAATAGAAAAAAAATAAGTGAACAATGGACTTCGCCATATTACAAATGCCTATAAGCATTTCTATAAAATTAAAATTTAAATATAAAAAATAATTGAATCTATCTCATATCGCCTAAAAATTATATTTAAGAATATGAATCTTACAACACTTACCCAATCTGGGGTCTCTTGTACCTTTATATAACCAATACATGTTTATATAACCAATTAAATATATATAAAAAAGTAATAAATAGATATTTTTAGTATCAATTTTACTATGAAGAATTTCGAAGTTGAAATGAGCTCTCGCCTATCCGCTCGCTACAACCCCGCCACGCAGTATAGCGACCTACCTTCATTTACTACTATGATTTAAAATAAAATTACCCGCGATTTTTTTATAAAAAAAATATACAAATTTTTACAAAATAAATATATTTTTACACCACAAATGAGTTATGTGTTACAAATTCGGCGGAAAATGAGGAACGGAGTGTCTTAACACTAGACTTCCCTCTGTCCATACCCCCTTACCTTGCTGTACTCCATTCCCTACTTTCCGCCGAAATTTGAAGGCAATGCGTGTTGAGTGGCGGAACTCTACGCCCACACTTTGTGCCTCTGCGCCACGACTGGCCTCATACAGCGCGAGGCTAAAATAAAAAATCAGCCAGAAATATGCAGAGCGAATTTAGTGCCAAAATCTACAACTTTTCACTTTTCATGCATACTCGAAACATAATATCCATATATATGCATATTTATACACAACTGAACTCACATCTTTTACGTTAGTCCAATTGATGTTTGCCTCTAAGCTATTATAGTCATGCCGCTGAGCAATATTACATGCCTATTAATAATGGCGATGGTTAAATTCTAAAATACATTTAAATATTTAATAGATTCCCTTGTCGTGTCATTTAAATTCATGAAATGCTTAGTGCCAATTTGGCGGTACAATTGAAGGTACTTATTCGATTATAAACTAGTAGAAAATTAAATTTTGCTTGTAATTTATTTACTACTAAAATAGATAGGTAAAGGCCAAGGAAGGTTTGAGGCCAGTCGTGGCGCAGCGGCACGAGGTGTGACTGTAAAACCGACTGGTTGTGGGTTCGATCCCCACTCGAGTAGATGAAATATTTACTAATATTTATATTTCCATTTCTTCGCTCTGGTGTCGAGGTTAAGCGCGGCGTTGAGTTTTTTTTTAATTTATTATTACAATAGTAGATACATAGGAAATTATCCTATGTCCTACAAAACTGTTCATGAGTTTGACTGTAGGATCTCGAGTCTCTTTATATAAGAATAATAATAAAAACAGAAATTACAGCTAGTAACAATTTAGATGGTATCAATTTTTTTTTCAGATACTGTGTGTTGAAAGAAACATAGTGTTTAATTGACATCATTTTTTTTTAAATCAACTGTTCAAATTCTTTTTTAAACTGTTTTTTAAACAGTTGATAGAAAATACTTTTTAAGTTTAAATTTAAACCTACTTAAAACTGGTTCTCAGCGTATGTCCTCAGGTAAACTATTAAGTATGTAAGGTATACGTTTCTTCAGGGTTCAATCACCATAATAGTTATGCACTTTAGGTATTTCAAATTTTTCTGCGGACATAGACCGGGTGCCATGTTCATGTTCATTATCGACTAATTTAAGGTCAAGCTCCTTATTGTTATGGTTGTTTAGAGATATTTATGTTTTAAACTAATTGGGAGTAAGTTATAGATTTTAAATAATTTTGAATAATTTTCTTTACAATTTTCTTTTGTTTTTTATTTACTAGGAGTTTTAAAAATCTTAACTGCAAAGCTTCAAGCTTAATTATATATGATTTAAATGCAAGACCGTAGCTATCAAGAGCGTAGGCCAGTATTGAATCTACTAATGAAAAATACAAACATTTTAGTGTATCAGCTGGAACTTTAAAACTTAAATTATAAAATTTACTGAGGAGCAATCTTATTTTATTACAAAGAAGTTCTGCCACTCAAAACACGGAATTCTTATTGGATCACTTTGTTTTCCGTCTGTCAAGACCATTTATCTCTAGATACGTAGAGATATCAAACTGAAATTAATTTCAAATATTTTATATCATGGTCCTTTGTAGCACAGAAAAACTTAAGCTTCTAAGTCAACGCAATCAAAAGATGCGAGCGTTTATACATCCTTATTATTGCATTTTGTATAAAGTTTTCTGTACAATTATGAAATTCGGCAAGATTGAGCAAGATTGAGAGATTTGAGAACTTGCAGTACAAATAAGAAAAAATCGAAAAAGTGAGAATTTATAGATGTTTCAAAGAAAAAAATCATTACAAACTTATAATTGTAGTTCATTTCATACAAAATGAATCCATACATCCGCAAATTTAAGTTTGTCAACTTGTATGTTCTTCCCGTTGGCATACAATCATGAAATTGGTACGGAACCCTTAACATGCGAATCCGAATCGCATTAGAGCGGTTTTTTCTCTCCATTAGTGTTTTAATTCATAAGTAAACAAAATTCTATTTAAATAATGACGTTAGAATTACTCCAAAGTATTAAATTTCTAGCCAATGGAATGTCGTTCAACAACTTGTTAACAATGTTAAGTCGTCTATAACTTTTCGATCGCTCTCTCGTATATAATGAATTAAATTCGACTACAATCTAATATGTTTAGTGCACTTTGTTACAATGATATTAACAGTTTTCCTTAAGTACCCTGCACATAGAGGGAACCTAGTGTTAAGATACTCCGTTTTTTATTAAAACACTTCCGTTCCACACTTTCGGCTGATTTCTTAAGGCATTGCTTTGATTGGCGGAACTCAATGTCACGCTTTAAGTAGATTTTATTTTTTAAGATTACATTTTTCTCTACTTTTCGCGCAATGTTACGTACAGGCCTATAGATAAAGAATTTATCATATTTTGTTTCTTTTTCTCTCAAAAAAAAAATACGCAGAGTGATTCCAGTGTTAAGACACTCCGTTCCCCACTTTCCACTGAATTCTGGAGGCATTGGGCATCTCGCTCTCTGCCTTGTTAATAGGAAAGGAAAAAAAAACCGAAAAGTAAAAATTTTTAAGTATTTAATTTCATACAAAATGAGAGCATATGCCCGCAAATATAAGTTTGTAAATTTTTTATGAGTTGTACTTGTTGACTTACAATATTTAAATTATTATATGATATGAGTTCAAATTTAACTTATGAACTTTTCATATTTTACATATTGTTATTTCTCTGCAAGTTTTTTTCTAAGCATAAAGTTCTCCATAATACATAGAGTCGATGGCAGTCATTATTACTACTATCAAAATCTTCGTAAGTTATCAAATTATATAATATGTCAGAATAGATTGGTTTGTTTTGTAATTTACCTTGCCATTCATCAACTATGGATATAAATTTAATTCATATCAATTAGGAAGGAAGTCATTTCATATCAATTATCAAGTAGTACTCATTTTACGGCGGGAAGTGGGGAACGGGGAGTCTTAACTCTATACATGTGCCTATCTTGCTATGTGCGGGATACAGCGTGAAGCTGATCACTTATTTTCAGTTAATTCATCAATAGGCATATCCTCCAAACAATATATTCGAGACGATATATTCGAAAGAACAGAAAAAACGTACAGTAAAAAAAGTACCCTTAAACACATACTTGAATGTCAGTCGTGGCGCAGGGACGCATAGTTTGCCTGTAAAATCGACTGGTTGTGGGTTCGATCTTCACTCGAGGAGATGAAATATTTATTTAAATTTATATTTCCATTTCTTCGTTGTGGTGTCGAGGCAAAGCGCAGCGTTGATATCCGCCACTCAACACGCAATGACACCAGAATCCAGAAAGTGAGGAACGGAGTGTCTTAACACTAGGTCCCCTCTGCCTACCCTGCCGTGTGCGGGATACAGCGTGAAGGTGATTATTTCATTTATTTATTTTAAGCACATACTCGTACATATGAGGCCACTCGTGGCGCAGGGGCACAAGTGTGTGATTGTAAACGCAAGCAATTGCTGGTTGATTCCCACTCCATGAAATGAAATTATTTAATTGTTTTTATTTTCTCGCTCTAGCAAAGGTCAGGTTCCTTCTGCCTACCTGTATATAATAAATAATATTTTGAAAAACATCTATAATTCAGTTGTCATGTTATGACATGGTGCTCATGGTGGTGGACAGCGTTTGACTGTAAGCGCGATAAGCGCGACGGTTGTGGGTTCTAATAATAAAAGTATATATTGAATATTTATCCTTAGCGACCCGCTCGCGTGGTCGCCCGTTTGCACAACGCTATCATTTATTTACTAATGTGAATGAATGTCATATTTTAATAACATTATCATTTTTAAGACAATATCAACACTTTGGAAACGAGAATTTTAGACGATTCAATAAAATAGCTATTTTATAGCAATTTTTTTCGATCAAAGTACTTTATATTGATATATTTTTCTATTTAGGAACCGCTTGATATAAAACAAGCGCTAAATGTTAAGAAAAGTTAAATCGGCTATGGCGTTTCTGAGATCACAAACCCAAGGACAAAGACACAAATGCGCACAAAATTAAACAAAAAAACCCTTGTTTTGAGTTCTATTACATTGAAATGACCCAATAATAGATTTTCTTGTATAACTTCCATGTACAGACAGCGATTAGTTACAATTTTATTAGATACTAGCGACCCGCTCGCGGCTTCGCCCGCTTAAACCACAAAATTATTTAATTAACACACTGAAATATGTTCGTGTTTTGATGTACCTATAATGTATGTTTGCAACGCAATGAAGATTTTTAATGAGAAATTTAATTTTAAACTTTAGGTCGCATTTTCGTACCTCCCATGAGAATCTTCAATTGAATTTTTGAAATAAAAACACAACTTATCTATATTTACAATAAAATCAATAACTAATCTAACTCATCGGTGTCTGTACATGGAAGATATTACAATTAACATTGTAATAGAACTTGGTGAGTTTGTCTGTTTGTGTTCACGATAATCTCAGAAACGGCTTAACCGATTTAAATCCTTTTTTGTTTGCATTTTGGCAATCTGCCCTTAAATATTTAATATTAGTTTTATTTTAATCAGCTTCACGCTGTATCCCTCACACA
>DWQW01005392.1:0-17909 GCA_018249695.1 Heliconius erato demophoon
TTATATATATATATATATATATATATATATATATATATATATAAATATATATATATATATATATATATATATATACTAACTTGACATCCTTGCGGTTTAGTAGTGAAAAGATGGAGGAGCCTATGTCATAGTATCATAGCAGTAGCTTCTAATTTCAAATAAGATATTATTTTTTGATTCACGCTGTAACTCGCACATAGTACGGTAGGCTGAGGGAAACAGGACATCTAGTGTTAAGATATTCAGTTGCCGTTAAGACATTTCCGTTTACCGCTTTTCTCTAAATTCTGGATTGCATTGCATATCGAGTAGCGGAACTCAACGCCACGCTTTTTGCCTCGTCATTAGAGCAAAGAAATCAAAATATAATATTTTATTCACTCGAGTGGGAGTCGAACCCACAATCGTATTAAGTACCAACAATACACAACTCAATATCTTAAAATATGGCAGAAATCAACAGAACAGTGTCTTAACACTAGGATCATTCAGCCTTTAGTTATAAAGATTGATACATTTATGTCTATCTATGTCTATCTATATCTATCTATCTCTATTTATATCTATCTATGTCAATAAGCAAATATTCCCAACACACGGTATCGATATTCATATTTGAATTTCAAAGCTCGCTGCCGTAAGTTTTTATGCCTCGCTCTAACCAAGCTTACGGTGGTCGGTCGGTGGGCCTACGTGACTGGACTGAATGACAGATGTGCATAGATTATTTATTTATTTGTATAGGAAATTTGTGTTTTTGTAGGTTTTTATAGGTTTACGCTGTATCCTGTATATAGCAGGGTAGGTTGGTGCAAGCTGGGAACCTAGTGTTAAGATATTCCATTTCCAGTAAGTCGTTTCATTCCGATTGAGACACTTCCCTTTGTCACTTGCTGCCTAACTCTTGTATTGACTCTTGTATTGCGTGTTAAGTGGAAGAGCTCAACGCGGCGCTTTGCTACGTTTTGAGAATGGAAATCAAATCCCCAACCGTCATGCTTACAGTCGCACACTTCTACCCTTGCGCCACGATGGGCTTTATAGGTAATTCTAGTGTTCAATTTTATATGCAAGATAGCATCATGGTTTTAGATATCCTTTTTGTGTTCTCAAAGATCAACGGAGGTATCATTTGACTCTCTTAAAATAATTGCTATTTGTAGCTATAATTTTTCAATTGATACTATGTACTTAAAGTAAAAAACAGACTAATTTCGTAGGTCATCCTGAACATATACTAGTTTTAAATTAAACTACAGTCAGCTTCATGCTGCACCCCGCACACAGCAGGGTAGGCAGAGTGAACTTAGTGTTAAGACACTCCGTTGCCCTCTTTCCACCGAGTTCTGTAGGCGTTGCGTGTTAAGTAGAGGAACTCAACCTTTACCTCGACACCAGAGCGAAGAAATGAAAATATACATGTAAATAACTATTTCATTTCCTCGAATGGGGATCGAACCCACAACCAGTCGGTCAAAAAAAATAAATGAAAACATCTCTCCGTTATATATTCTATGACACACGAACCCATATCGACTACAAATTGCACGAACTGACGATGCCGGACCAAAATAATATTGTTTCTTTAACAAATAAATACTTTTACCCCTATTTCGAGGCGTTTTACGATGTATAATTAATTTAATATATAACAAGTATTGTGAGGCCAGTCGTGGCACAGGAGCACAAAAGTGTGACTGTAATCGTTATTGGACGAGGGTTCGATTTCCACTCGAGGAATTATTGAATATTTTAATTTCTTTGTTCCAGTAACGAAGCACTGCGCGGCGTCGAGTTTTGCCACTTAACAAGTAATGCCTTCGAATTCGGCAGAAAGTTGGGAACGAAAGTGTCTTGATGGGAATGTAATATCTAAGCACTAGGTTCCCAGGTTCCCTCCACCTGCCTCGCGATATGTGGCATACAGCGTGATGTGAAAAAAATAGGAAGTTGTGAGGGAAATCGTCACTCGGGAGAATGAATTATGTAATGTTTTGACACTCGCAACGTTTAAATTTCTATCTTATAGATTAAAGTGACCTAAAGAAAACTGTAGCTCGTATAATGTTGGAGGGAGAGTTTTTAATATTGAATTAAAAATACATTAAATTAAGAAAATAAATGTGAGACCAGTCGTGGCGCAGGGGCACAAGTGTGTGAGTGTAACTGTAAGCAACACTGCTTGTAGGTTCGATCCCCATTCGCAAAAATTAAATATTTATTTATCTCTGGTATCGAGACAAAGTGTGACATTGCTTTCCGCCTCTCAGCACGCTATGCCTCCAGAATTCGGCAAACGGAAAGTGGGAAACGGAGTGTCTACACACTAGGTGTCTACACTCTCTGCGTACTTTATTGAATAAAAAATACTTTTGAATTCATAAAATAAATGTAACACACACTGCAATGCGTTTGGCAATATGTTTGTATAGTGACTTGCAGGTGGCTATGGCAACGCGTATTGTACTCTTAAATTGGTTCTATAGAATGTTGTTAATGAAGATCAAAGCCTCACATCTGATTCGATACGAGCAGATTTTTCTCCGTATATACATTATAGTTAAGAATTAAAAATTAATAAATCAGTTTCACGCTGTATCCCGCACACAGCTGGGTAGGCAGAGGGAATCTAGTGTTAAGACACACCGTTCTCCACTTTCCGCCGAGTTCTGGAGGCATTGCGTGTTGAATGGCGGAATTCAACGCCGCACTTTGCCTCGGCACCAGAGCGAAAAAATGAAAATATAAATGTAAATATTTTATTTCCTCGAGTGGAGATCGAACCCACAACTAGTCGATTTTACAGTCACACTCAACAGTACAGTTCAAGAGAACTGGTACCATAGAACTTAGATGATATAAAGCGCGGCGTTGTGTTCCACCGCTTACCGACCTTACTCAATATCACCAATATCTTTAAATTAGGTGAGAAATAAAAAACTAAATGTTTATTACCGAGGCCTTCCCAGCTGCCCTATTATAACAGGAAATGCGTGAAGCCTGAAGGTAAAAAAAAATATAACAGTCACTAACAGTAAGCACTATTTCATAGGTATTTTTTTCAGTAAACAAATAAACACGAATGCTCTACTTTGTGTAACATTGACCGTTTTACAGTATAATTATATTTATACATGACAGACTAGTCGTCGCCCACGACTCTGTTTGCGTGGAGTTTGGGATGTAAAATGAGAAATCTCTTTTTTCCCGTTCCTTTTTATTATAATCTTTTAAGGTTCCCCTACATACCCTTAACTTCCTACATGCCTTTCAACTTTTCAAGGCTAATAATTTCGTTTGAATTTTGTCTGTCAGCCACTCAGTAATTGTAGAATTTTCTATAATATTATACTATAAAATATATATAATATTACTTTAGAGGCCAGTCGTGGCGCAGTGGCACGAAGTGTGACTGTAAAGCCGATGGGTTGTGGGTTCGATCCCCACTCCATGAAATATTTACTTAAATTTATATTGCCATTTCTTCGCTCTGGTATCGAGGCAAAGTGCGGCGTTGAGTTCTGCCACTCAACACGCAATGCCTCCAGAATTCGAAGAAAGCGGGGAACGGAGTGTCTTAACACTAGGTTCCCTCTGCTTACCACACAGCAGATATACGGGATACAGCTTGAAGCTAATTTATTTTTTTTAAATTTTAATTTTATAAAATGAATACATATATTTTATATTTCTCGTGATGTATTATTCTCATTTACGAACCTTGGCATTACATTGAAACCGTGTTTAATTGAACGCAAAGCTAAAATTGTGTTTATAATTAGTTTTTTTTTTTACGATTCAACTACGATGATTGTGGGTTCAATTTTTAAATGGCTTATACTACTATAAAATTCAATTTTTGTATAATACGAAATTTTGTAGAATTTAAGATAATACGTGTTAGGTGTAACTCGATGTCACGCTTTCCCAACGACAATGGGGAAATGAAAATAAATTGACATAATCATAGAGGCAAAGTCTCCAGATTTCGGAGGTAAGTGTAGAACAGTAGTGTCTTAACACTACGTTCCCAGGATTGCTCTCTCTACCGTACTATGTACGTGATTCAGCGTGAAGCTAAAAAAAACACTCAATCGATTAGGGCCAAGTTCTACAATAACAGCCAATATTTACCAGTCAAATGCTATCTCAATATGCCACGATCTATTTTTATTCATATTTATTCCTATTTTTATTATATGTTATTTGGTTCCCACTGTATAACTAAAATACATATTAATACACATGTGAGAAACGCATAAAGAATAAAATCTCCTAATTTTAATACAAAAATCATTCATCTTTAGATATAATATGTAGTCATATGAAATATTAAAATTAATCATAATCTTCAATATATATGTAAGTAATGATTCAAATTTACTCACGTCTTGCCTTCAGAAACCCAATTGGATAAATTCACAGTAGAGGTAAATGTCAAATTATTATTGTTCATTTTATATAAGACTTTTAATATTAGAAATGTGAAAGTTTGTATGTATGGATGTTTGTTCCATTTTCATACAAAAACTACTGAACGGATTTTAATGAAACTTTACAGTGTTATAGCTCACATATATAAATAACACATAGGCTACAATTTCTATAAATATTTCGGGTAATTTGGCTTTTATATAAAAAAAAAATAGCTTCACGCTGTATCCCGCACACAGCAGTGTAAGCAGAGGGAAGCTAGTGTTGAGAAATTCCGTTCCCCCTTTCCGAGTTGCCGAGTTCTGCAAGAAATGCGTTGAGTGCTGCGTTGAATAGCGTAAATCAACGCCGCGCTTTGCCTCGACACCAGAGCGAAGAAATGGAAATATAATATGTGTAACTAAATATTTAATTTCCTCGAGTGGGGATCGATCCCACAAAGCTTTTATATAACAATAAATTTAAGAGAGCGAAGAGAGAAGAGAGCATTTGGGTTGCTAGTATAACGTATATATTGCATTCAGACCAGAGTGTTTTAACACTAGGTTCCCTTTGCCTCCCCTGCTTCATATCCTTATACAGCGTGAACTAAACAATATACAAAATATTTTTGTCACCTTAAAGTAGGTAAATCAATTTTAAGTAGAAATTAAAGCGATAATAATCAAAGCTTAAATCTCACTTCATGAAGCAAACCCTAAGCAACTATTATAATCTTTCTCTTCATTTTGAGTAAGAAATTAAAAAATATAGGCACAGGGCCACAAATGTGTGGCTGTAAACGTAACGGTGGCGGGTTCGATTCCAATTCCGGGTAGTGAAAATCACGTTAAGTCAAGTCACGAAAGTGTAATAATGGGAACGGAATATCTTAACTTTACGTTCCCACGTTCCCTCTGCCTACCTTGCTATGCAGGATATAGAATGAAAAAAAAATATATAATCATACCCAAAAGTCGAAATCTAACTCACAATCAAAATCTTTCTTACTATGCCACAACGGTTTCAACATACAAACAAACATACATACATATATAATAGAGAAACACAATTACCTTAGGTTATATTACATTAAAAAAGTTTCGCCAGCTACCGTATCAGCCATTATGGTACTAATTCACGAATCATTCTTCATATATAATACATGATGACTGTCATTATGTTTAATTTAAATATGCTCTAGGTTTGTACTGGCGTGTGGAACGGTGGTTTGGGGTTTGATTTTTTTTTATAAAGTGCAGGTTATCGTAATGGAGAGGGACGGGCTCTGTTAACGTGACGGTTGTGGGTTAAATTTTCACTCGAAGGCAATAGTATATTTAAATTGCTAACAATAAAAATGCCGAATATGTTCTGTACAATAACGAGTGACGCGCAAACTAACAAATAGACAAACAAATAAAATAATAAACTTAATCTTTTTTCTTATCTTTTGTGAGCAAAATGTTTTTTCTACTCTTTTATAATATATATAAATGTCGATTCTAATTTAACATACAAAGTCTCGAAATGTGAAAGTAAAATTTTAATTAAGAGTTTTGAAATAATCTATTTGAAACAGCAGTTCCTGAGATTCTTGCATACAATCAAACAAACTATTCACTTCTATCCTTATATTACAAGCTAAAATATTCATAGTTGTTTATTAGTAACTTTTGTGCACGACGCTACCATCTTGCGCAAGAACAATCAAGTAATGGCCCTACGTTTTAACTCAATACTGCATACTAATATGACTCAATTCACGAATGTAATTATTTTTATTATATCTCCACTAAATGACTTGAAATATAATGAATGCCCAATGGTACAGTGGTCGCGGTTATTGTGTTAGTGTAGGTTCGACTTAACAAAAAAAACAGAACGCAGACAAGCGCGAGAAAAATTGGAGGTGTTGAGTTGAGCCTTTCCAGAAATTCAAGTTTAGCTTAGCCCTTTCGTCTGATACTTGACTTGAACTAGTGGCTTTAATACCAAATTTTGCCAACCTTTTAAGGCAATTATTTTTTAGGATTAAACCACAAATATTTTTTTCTGAACTAGTACTACCTGTAGATGCAGACGATTTGTTCAGGAAATCATGGGGCCGTACTGAGAATATGGTTTGAATTTCAACTCGATATATACAAGCGTTCTTGAGATAAAGGCTCTTGATAGACAGACAGACCGACGAACAACTAAATAATCTTAAGAGTTCCTTTTCTCCTTTAAAAGTACAGCACTCTAAAAACAGTAGCAAGAGCTTCACACTTTTTCCCACATAACAAATTAGGCAGAGAGACACTATGCTAAGACACTCCTTGTTGTCACTATCCGCTCAACCTCAACCGACACTCCTTGTTGACAGTACCCACAAGCGTGCTTACAACCGCTACGCTTCATAACAGAAATTATAGATTTTTTTTTCAGATTTTAATAAAGTTATTATATATTTATAAATGCAATTATATATTTTCAATATAAACACATTATTTTGTAAAACTGTTTTATTTATAAAAAAATATGAAAATGATTCACTCTATTATACCTTATTGGGAATAACAATAGCTATAATTTATTTTGTATTTTATGAATATTTCCTGGTATTAAAAAAATGTAGCACAATGGATCAACGCCTGAGCTAAAAACGCGACGGTTGCGGTTTCGATGTCCACTCGGAGGAATAATTGTAGTTATTTTCATTTCCTTGCTCTGGCAAACAATGCACGGCGTTGAATTCCGCTAAAATAGTTAACAATTAAATAAAAATAAAAAGGTCAAGGCTTATAATTTTATAAATAAAAAATTGCGGAATAGAGTTACACTATTGATTCAGTGTAGAATAATAAATAAATACGCAAATTACTTAATTTTACACTTTTTAAAATAAAAAAACAATCCAAGTGGAAATCGAACCTACAATAGTATGACGACGGTACCTACATAATGTCTCAAGATACTATTCTAGTAAGAAATAATTTATTTAAATCCTTCAAACAAAAAATAAAAACCTTTTAGACAGCTACGAACAGACAGATATGCCGAGTTATTAATATTCCTTAAGGTATAAGTTACCATGTTATGAGCAAAAAAAACATACATATGTTTCTTTTTTCTTAATATTCACGCAGTATCTCTTATATTATGTATATTAGCATCTATATAATCTATAGTGAACTAGATAATTTAGTGTCAAAACACTCCCTCCGTCCTCCATTTTCCGCCAGAATTCGATACATTACTTATTAGGTGGTGATGACTCAACGTCACGGTTTGCCTTTTTACCAAGCAAAAATTCATTTCATCAAATGAGAAGCGAATGAGTCGCTATACCGCTGCTTTATTAAATATTAATATTATTTCTCCAGGACGGACACACACTGCAGGGTAGGCAGAGGGAGGGAACCTAGTGTTAAGACGCTCCGTTCTCCACTTTCAGCCGTATTCTGGAGATATTGCGTGTTGAGTGGCAGAACTCAACGCCGCGCTTGTCTTCAACACTAGAGCGAATAAATGGTAATATACATTTAAGTAAATATTTAATATCCTCGAGTGGGTATTGAACCCACAACCAGTCGGTTTACAGTCACACTTTGTGCCCCTGCGCCACGACTGGCCTCAAAAAGACAAAAGGAAATAATTTACTTCCCCAAGTGGGAATCGACACCACAACCCACTACAGTAGCGGGTTCGATTCTTACTATACTACTTGCCTTATATATGTATACAGCAAGGATTAATGTTCACAGCGTTTTACATATCCAGGTCGAGGTCAGTGACCGAACTATCGGCGCCTACGCATGATGTTGGTACATAAATGAATTTGTACTCATATTAAATGTTATTGTAATTATTGATATTTACTTGTAACATATGGTTGAGTTGTTGTTATATTGGATGAGAATGGACGGTAGTAGGTTTGAAAATGGAGGAAATATATGTTTGTGTTAGAGAATGGTTTAGGAGCTTTTCCGTTTTTTTATGAACTTTAAACTTTTTTTTGTATTAAGTGAATATATTTTGAGGTAAGAGGTGGAGCACAAGCGTGCGACAAGGTTGTGGGTTCGATTTCCACTCGAAGAAATAAAATTATTTATATTTTCAGTTTCCTCTCTCTTGTAACTCAACATGCGTTTAGCATCTCCAGAATTCGGCGAAAAGTGAGAAATGGAAGTGTCTCAATGGAAACTCAATGAGATGAGTATCTAAACACTAGGTGCCCAGGTTCCCTCTGCCTACCCTGCTATGTTCGTGGTACAGCGTAGAGCTAAAAAAAATATCGACACTCCTTAATTGCATCACAATACATTAACGATAAACAAATAAAGGTGTGTTTCATTTAAAGTAATAGGTGTGCTTTCAAAATCTATAAGCGGCGTCTTAATATTAATATATACTTCTATACTAATATAATAAAAGCTGAAAGTTTGTTTGGTTGGACGCTCCATTCTCAAGAACTACGGGTTCCAATTGAAAAAGTATTTTTCTATTCTATAGTCCATTTATCGAGGAAGGCATAATTAACATCTTGATTTTTTTTTCATGGAAAAGACAAGGCAAACGAGCGTTCGGGTCACCTGATGGTAAGTGATCACCGCCGCCCACGACACCGTGCAACATCAGGGGAGCTGCAGGTGCGTTGCCTGCCTGTAAGGTGGGTTGGGCGCCGAAACTTGGTGTTACCTGATGCGAAACGCAGTGGCATAACGCCACTACTTCACGCCGCTTTTAAATGCCGGGGGTGGTAATGATCCGGTCGTGTCTGCCCATGCGTGTTGCCATTGCTGGCGACGTGACTCTACCACACGTACTTTAGTCGCCTCTTACGACACCACCAGTACCGGAATCATTCTATTCTAGCTCGGAATCACACGGCTGAAAATTCGATATTCGTTTAATTCTGCTGCTATTGGAGTTGCCATGGATTATAAGAATGTGTCAAGTGTCATACACATCTCTTATGTATTTCTATTTAGACCACGGAGGAGAAGTCGAAGCTAGAAGCTGATATTATTTATAGTCTCTTTTTAGAGTTCCTTACCTCAAAGGAGTTAACTTTATTACTTAGAGTCTGCCCGTTTGTTATCAGACTGTATACCATGAACTATGATAGACAGTTAAAATTTTAGTAGATTATGTATTTATGTTGCCCTGATAACAGCAAATACTAATAAGATAATTGAATAAATATTTAAAGGAACTCTATACAACAATCGCAATTTTATTGCTTGTTTTTGTTCGATATTGATAACGACAACAGGTAGATCCAAAATATTTACTGATATTAAATTCTATATTCACTATAAAAATAAATGATTATATTAGAATAGAATAAATATTTAAATAGGGTTTTCCATAAAACAAATATATATATTTTTGCTGTTTTTAAATATATTATAGTAGTGGGGAACCTTTCGTGCTCAAATTCGACTTTTTACTACTTTAACTTTTTAATTTATTTGTAGTTTTTTTGTCAAATAATGGAGCGTTATATTTTGCTATCTATCTCATAGTATCTAAAAGAAGAGTAATCACTTTTGTCTACTGAAAAAAATATTAAAAACTATGTTGTTAGAATTTAAAAAACTAAATCAGCATCAGTTAAGTAGGAAGTTTAAAGACACTCTGTTCTCAATTTTCCGCCGAATTCTCGAGGCGTTGCGTGTTGAGTGGCGGAACTCAGCGCCGCGCTTCGCCTCGACACCAGAACGAAAAAATAAAAATATAAATTTAAATAAAAAATATTGCCTAATTCATAAATTAAAAACAACATATGTATGTATGTGTGTTTGTATGATCTTAGGCGTAATTTCGTAACATCAGAGCAATACCCCCCATCTCTCGGTCAAGGATATACGATAGTTAGTGCGTAAATAAAAATAGACACTAAATGCATCGAATAGTTCGTTTCTTATTCTAAGGCTTTTAGTAAGTTAATTTGTGAAGATGGATATTTTTAAGAGTATGTTTTTGAAGATGTATAATATATTTTTTAATTTCAACTTCAGGCCTGTTCCTGCAGACTAAACAAGGAAAACTTGGTGTTAAGACACTTGGTTTCCGCTGTCCATTTCTGTCCATTTTTATTAGCGGAATTCAACGCCGAATTATGTCAAACAGAGACGGGAAATAAAAATAATCATACTCAGAATTGTCCGTTCAAAGTCATATGATGAATGACTCTCAGTCAAAGTCAAGTCAAATAATCTCTGACGGATTCGATCCCGTGAAACAATTATGCTTATTTTTTTCTCCACTCACTGCCTTCTTATTATAAGTAATTACTTTTCTTAGCTTCACACTATATCCCATGAGACGCTTCCGTTCTCCTCTTTTCTCAGAGTTCTCTTCTCTTCTTCTCTTTTCGCTGAGTTCAACGCTGCGCCTTGCCTTATCAGAGCGAGGATACCAAACCTCAACCTCAACTGAAAATCCTCCGAGTGGAAACCGAACCTATAACGCCGGAAAACACTTTTCTTTGATTTAGATGAGAATTGAGTTCTAGAAAATAAACAGATTATAATTGAAACGCAAATATCAATACTTATGAAACATAATGCAGGAGTTGGTTCAGGCGTATATTGTAAATATACCTAAATCAAAGTAAAGTGCTTTCGGAGTACTATATTTTGGTGTTAGTTTTATTTATATAGGTTATTGCTTATAGTTGAAGTCATTGGGATTGTAAACGCGACGGGTTGTGGGTTCGATTCCCAATTAGGAAGGGATCGTATAATATTTTAATTTTTGCGCTCTGGGAACGAAGCAAAGCTTGGCGTTGAAATACGCCATTCAACACGCAATGCCACTCAATTTGGTGGAAAGTGGACAACAGTAATGTCTTAATGGAAACAGAGTGTCTTGACATTAGATTTCCAAGTTTCCTATACTTACCCTGTTATGTGTGGAATATAGAGTGAAGCTAAAAAGAGAGATAACTCATTTTTTTAAACTCAGTTAAAAAGCTATCGTTCATTAAGATAAGTTTAAAAGAGTAGGTAAGTGTAGGTTTCAAAATATGTAAAATTCGAAATTGAACCTGTACTCTTTGGACGGTTTCCAAAGAAGTGATTTTTTTATAAGTTATCCAAAAATATTTTTCTAGCCCCAGTTTAGTTTGACGTAACACCTTCAAACAATATTATAAAAAATACAATAAAATTTCCATAAAACCCCCAGGAACGAGGAACCTTTAAAAAAATGTTAAAAAATAAAGAAATAAACAAACACGAATTCCTACTTAAATATATATGAATAGTATTTTTCATTTTAATTCAGAAAACGACTTTGACTTCCCTAAACATAAGATGTTGCCAACATTGCTGTATCTATATGAACACGTGTTTGTTAGATATAACTAACTTCCTGGTTGTTGGGCGAATGTAAGAAAATTATAAATTCATAATATAGTAGGGTAGGTAGAGAAAATATAATGTTGAGAGACTCTGTTTTTTACAGTCCATCCGTGTGTTAAGTGGCGTAACTCAACGCCGTTTTACATATCAACAATAATTGACTTTTTCAAGAATAGAATACTTGCGGCTAGTCGCGGCGTTGGGGAACAAGTGTGTGTCTGTATTTAATATTTCCATGTCTTCGCTCTGGTGTCGGTTCAAAGCGGTAAGTGGGCATGCCATCCACTATGCGTACCGACGATCTGGTCAAGGTCACGGGAAGCTTTGACTGCAGGCAGAGCAGGGTCGAGAGGTGTGGAGATATTTGGGGGAGGCCTACGTTTAAAAGTTGGCGTAAAAAGACTGATAATATGATGGTGATGGTTATTTATAGACACACATAAAAAAGAACAGCTTAACGCTGTTTCCCCGCATAAAGTTATAATAAATCATCGTAGCGCAGACATAGTCCCAATGTCCAACGATAGTAGTGGATTTGAACCCCACTCGATGGAATGAATTATTGTCATTTCTCAGCTTTATAATAAAATGCGTAGTTAAACTCCGCCACTTAACATACAATATCACGAATTTGAAGAACGAAGTGTCTTGACACTAATTACTGTTTGTCAACTCTGGATAAAGGGTTTAGACCGAGAGGCAAAGAAAGTTTAGAATAAAATAATATTTTATACATATTATTTATATATCTCTCTGTATACTTTCTTCTTTCTTTCTTTAGCTTCATGTTGTATCCTACATATAGAAAACTAAGTAGAGGGTACCTGGGAACCTAGAAGTGGGAAACGAACCCAAAACCGTTGGTTTTACAGTCACCCTAGGGTCTTGCGGCATGACGGTCTCTATTCTAAATATCAGTACTAAAATTATGGGTGTCGCGGCGTACGTGCACAGCGTTTGACTGTAAACGAACGACCGCAGGTATTAGGTTCGCTTTCCGCTCGGGAAAATGATTTTTGTTTATTATCCAGTTCTGGGAAACCCAAATACGGAGTTCAATTCTGCCTCGAACTTGAGCGGGAAATGTAGCATTCTTTACTTTCTGGTGTCTTAAAAATAAATTTATCTCTGCCTTTTTAGCTATTTTCGGGATACAGCGTAAAAAGGTGAAGCTATAATAGTTTTCTTTAACTGCGAATATTTCCGAATTATCCTGTTATATCAATGCCTGGAGACATTCAGAACTCAGAGAAAAATAAAGAATGGAAGCGTTTTGACGGAAACGGAGTATCTCAACACTAGGTTCCCAGGTTCCCTCTATCTACACTATTACTACGAGCGGGATACAGCGAGTAGCAAAAAAATTCAATTAAATCCACATCATTACCAACATTTTGGCTATCAACCAGAAAGTGAAGCATCTGTCCCAATGACGGACTTCCGGTCGCGAAGTGTTTAGACCAGTCGTCGTCTAACTGCGTAAAAAGATTACACCTACTGAACAGTGGCAGCTATTAGTCATTATTATTATAGTTTTTGTTATTATATTTATTACTAATGTGAATAAATAATACGCAATTATTTTATTGATCCATTTTAATTATTATTATTGTTTTTAATAATGGACTTAATTTATTATAAATGATACTGTTGTGGTATAGTGGCTGACTGTATACTGTACGGTGGTTGTGGGTTTGATTTAAACTCGTAGGTAATGATTTAATGTATCTTTATTTCTCCGCTTTGCCTAGATAAAGTGTTTGAGTCTCAACTTTGGGCGAAAAGCGAACAATCAAATGTCTTCTCTATGTACCTATTTTATTGAAAAATAAAATGTTGTAAAATGAAAAGTAACTTATTTTTTTACCAAATAAAAATGCAAAATCGAAAGAATAATTCTTCACACTATATCACTATAACATCAGGATAGGCTAGGATAGAGAGAACAAGAGAAGAAAGAAATGAGAGAAGTTAAGACATTTCATATATGTATTGCGTGTTTATTTTCAAGACATTACAGGTCGCTTACCACCACGCTTTGTCTCATCACCAGAGCGAGATAATGATATCAATTAATTTGCTCGAGTCGAACCCACAACCGTTGTGTTTACAGCCGAACCCACAACCGCTGGAGTACCAAATTCGGCATAAAATTTCAATAAGTATGTAACAAAATAATAACAATATTTATTATTCCTTCTCACTTATTGCACCAGATTTCAATCAAAATAATATTATTGTCCTCTATACGTTTTCCTGCAACACTATCTGAATTCTGAACTATAGAATCGGTTCCGCGAAAAATAATTCACAGAAAAACTGGCGACATTAAATAATTAATTATCTGTAATACTGAAACGCAGTTGTCACGATTATTTGTTTTTTTTTGTTATTTTTTTTTAGTTTCACGCTGTATCTCGCATGTGGCCGCGTAGGCAAAAGGGGCTTAGTGTTAAGACACTCCGTTCCCAGTGCACGTCAAATTTTCGAGGAATTGTGTGTTAATTAGCAACAGTTTTGGGTTTGATTTCACTAAGGAAAATGAATCACTTGTATTTTCTCGTTTTGATAACAAGGAACATAGTGGTTTGAACAGTGCGTAAGGATCGGAGTGTCTAAACACTAGGTTCTTTTTCTCTATTCGTCTACATGCAGGATACTTTTATTTAATTAATTTGTTATTATACTTAGGCTTTTTGCGAGTATCCATTTTAAGCCAATGAGGTGATCGTTGGTAGCCGTAATAAATTCAACTATTCTCTACTAAATTGTTGTTTTATTTTTCCATATTCCAACTAAATTAGAGTGTTTATTATTATTAATATTATTTTAAAGGCGTGAAGCTTAAGAAAATTAGTTACATATTATATATTATATGTGAATCATTACTTTTTATAACATTTGGCAATGCTTCTAAGGACGTTCTAACGTGAACTTCAAAAGAAATTACATCATTCTTTAAGAAGAACCGAAGAAAAACTCATTTAAACTAATTCAAAGTGATGTTTTCATACAATGTAAGCGGTTGAGTTTTTTACCGTTTTCCGAAAATTCGTAGATCTTAAATGTTTCTCATAGAATATATATCATAGTATTTGTTAAGAGACAGTCACTGCTCAATGGCACAGCGTTTGACTGCAAACGCGACGGTTTTAGGTTCGATTTCCGTCCTGGGGAATCAACTATTTACGTTTCCTCGCCCTGGAAACAAGACAATTCGCAGCATTATGTTCCGTCTCTCAGCGTGCAATGTTCCGTAAATTGATGGGAAAGAAGGATATCAAATTTTAAAATTAAATCAAAAATTAAATCAGCTTCACGCTGTATCCCGCACGCAGCAAGCTAGGCAGAGAAAATCTATTGTTACCGTTCCCCACTTTCTGCCGAATTCTGGAGACATTGCAAGTTGAGTGCCAGAAATCAACGCCGCGCTTTGTCTTGACACTATAGCTAAGAAATGGAAATATAAATTTAAGTAAATATTTCATTTCCTCGAGTGGGGATCGAATCCACAACCAGTCAGTTTTACAGTCACATTTTGTGCCACTGCGCCACGACTGGCCTATCTAGCATATGAAATTAAAATGCTAATATAATATACGAGATACAATGTGAAGGTACAAAAATATTTATGTTTAGTCCTTTATATATAGTTTTTGTAAACATATAAAATATACAAAATAGACTGAAAGTATGTCATAATTTTATAATATTTTATTCATTACTAACCTACGAACAACATGTTTATATTGTAATTAATATTTATTAGTTTTATTATAAGTTGACATTCTTAGATAATATTTAAATAAATAATTATGTTTTGGTATTCACACTGTATTCCATATGTAGCAGGCTAGGCAGAGGGAACCTGGGAACCTAGTAGGAAGACAATCTATTCCCATTAAGACACTTTCGTTCCCGACTTTCCGCTGAATTTCCGAGGTAATGCGGATTGAATGGCGAAAGTCACGCCGCAATATATTTTTTCCAGCTTATTCATAATCTGAGAGGCCAGTCGTGGTGACTGGTTGTGGGTTCGATCCTCACTCGAGGAGATGAAATATTTACTTAAATTTATATTTCCATTTCTTCGCCCTAGTGTCGAGGCAAAGCGCGGCGTTGAGTTCTGCCACTCAACACGCAATGCCTTCAGAATTCGGCAGAAAGTGGGAAACGGAGTGTCTTAACACTAAGTTCCCTCTGCCTACCCTGCTGTATGCGGGATACAGCGTGAAGCTAATTATTATTTATTCAAAATTTAATAAATTTGAATTAGAACTCATGATTACCTCAAAACGTAAAGTGGCCAACTAGACCACTGCACTAACGACATACCTAATAACCGAGTACAGATATCACATACAATGTAACCGGAGTCGCCGTACATTTTACCGCACGCCCGACCAGCTATCATCCGACCGATTGAGTCCACCACAAATTAATGAAACGGAAATCTATCTATATAGGTTTTAAGTTGTCTTTCTGTATTTAGATGATGATTGGTGTTTAAAAATGGTTTGGGAAAGTAAGAACGGAGTGTCTTGACACTAGGTTTTGATGAAAGAAATTGTCTTTTTTTAAGCTAACATTGTGTTATGACACTCCTTTCTCATTTTTCGCTGATTAATGATAAGAGTTTGCGACACAACGTCACACACTTAAGCCTAAGGGGATGAACTTCTTCGTCTTTATTACTTTTGGAGTGGGAATCGACACAACAACCGTCACGTATACAGCCGGGAGCTGTGCCACTGCGCCATGACGGCCTGTATAGAACCCATTGTATTAGTCATACAACATAAATCCAACATTTTAAACATATAATTCTTTAAAAATATGTATTTAACACGAGTAACGCGAATTTAATTTTATTACTTTCATCCAATGTGTCGAAATTAATGAACTTTAGCAATTATTTCTATAAAAATGTTCATTAATATATTAATAATGGATACTGGAGTATGGTAATCGAAATTCTTTGTGAATTAAGATCGGTTTTTAAATTTTTATCCCTTTTTTTTAGTTTCGTAATGTATTCCGCAAATAGCAGGGTATTCAAAAAGACCTTAATGTTAAGACACTCTGTTCCAATTCAATCTTTAAATCCGCTGAATTTTGAAAGCAGTGCGTGTTGAATGGCGGAATTTTAAAATGCAATTTTTGCTGTTATCAAAACGAGGAAATTAATAAATTAAATATTTAATTTATTCATTGGGAATCGAATCCACAACCTGCCACGTTTACAGCCGCACTGTACCACGACTTGTATGTGTAGTCAGATCAACATTACAAAATTCGAAGGCTACATAAATATATACAAATATATATTAATAAAAAGAAAACAAAATAAAGTTAATTAAGCTCACGCTTTATCACATCGTAAAAGTTTAAAGGTTTGATCGACATAAAAGTTTGTCATAAAATCACTAAATTCAAATTTCATAGCCATCCGATAAGTATGTACTTGGCACCTAAATATTTATTATAAAAATAACTTGATAGCGTAGTTGAGTTGTTAAGTGTATTAGATGGTCGTAGGTTCGATTCTTATTCGCAGGAATGCTCACATTTATCTGTCTTATTGTATTAAGACTAATCATCGTCACTGTTGCGTAGACTTTAAGACGTAACAGTATCCCGCACAATACAACGAATGAACGAACTCTGATGATGTTGAGTGGCGGAACTCAACGCCGTGCTTTTCCCTTGTTGAAAGTTAAAATAAAATATGAAATATTTCATTCCTTCTAGCGGGAATCGTATCCATAACCGTTGCGTTCACAGTGATGCGACTGTTGTTGCTGCTGCTGCTTGTAGTATCGTATGTACTAATTTAGTATAATTGGAAGTTTACACAGTAAAAAGAAAGGAAAATAAAATAATTTGAACCCTTCAGCCCGGATCAAATCTATAACCAACTAATTAACAGTCCTTAAATGAGATAAGAAAAAATCTATTAATTTCAGTAGTTTTTGAGATAAGCGCATTCAATCAAACAAACATTTCAACTCTATTATATTAGTATAGAAGTATAGTTAAAACCAAATCTGACATAAACTGAACTCTACATACATAGAGCTATAGAAGTTTAAATACCCATATATTTATTATAACCATAAATCGGTCTCCATGCGAGGTGCA
>DWQW01005393.1:0-17908 GCA_018249695.1 Heliconius erato demophoon
AAAAAAAAATCCTACGTCCAAACTGTTGAGGCATCTTGATTAATTTCTTTAGGTATAGGTTTGAAATATTTTACCCTATATGCTGTTTCCGTAAATGGAGCGCTGCCTCTTCCACCCTGTATATGTACAATATAATATAACCACATATTTGAATATTTATAATATAATATAATATTTGAATTCGATGGAGCCATGGAAGGCAGAGCAGAGCATCA
The DNA here is from genome assembly GCA_018249695.1 of Heliconius erato demophoon. Lineage (NCBI taxonomy): Eukaryota > Metazoa > Arthropoda > Insecta > Lepidoptera > Nymphalidae > Heliconius > Heliconius erato. The sequence goes on from DWQW01005393.1 coordinate 216, forward strand.
AGAATTGATTTGCAAGGATCTGATGGACGTCAGTGCGTGTATAGACACCGCGGTAAAAGGTTTGCTGAACGTGCTATGTCATCTGCCATAAGTTTCTTTTGCACAACAACGAAAACTGTCACAAATTACCTGGATGAAATCGATATTCGGCGATTAGCATGACCAGCTCGAAGCGATAATGTGAACCCGATTGGCGTAATCCGGAATCGTATACCAGCTGTTGTTGAGGAGTGGCTGTTCATTCCGCAAAGTGGAATCGTCTTGAAATCGACACATAGGAATAATATTTATTGACAGTAGCTCTGGGCCCTAGGAGGATATGATATTTCACTTAGATAAAGTTTAAATACGTGTTTACGCAAAATAAGATTATTAATATTATAAATTTCGTACCAGGTGTGAAAAGGTTGATAAGTCTACCTGCGTATACACTTCAGTCTGGCCCATAAATACCGTTAAAGTAAAAAAATAAACAAAATATTACTTTTGAATCTTCAATTTTAATAGTTCATTGTAGTTTTTTATTTTCGCGGTAATATATTGTAAAATAATTTGTGATATTAAAATGGAGTGGGCTGATTAAGAAAACTAAAATAAACTAAGATTGTATTACATAAAGTAGGTATGGAACTAAATACAATTTTTAAAATCCCCCTTACACATGGAATTATTCAAATGTTTGTTAACCGGACAATTGATAGGTACAATGAAGAGTACAGTACATCTACAAAGAGTATAACGCGGGCATTATACAACTTCAGTGATGATTCGGTGGGATGTTAGCTATTAAGCAGTGACTAAGCCATATTTTTTTTAAAAGATATCGAAATATGGTTCTTACAGCAAGACTCGGCGCCGGGTCATAAACCTCGATCCACCTAATCTTGGTTACAAACGAACATTCTGGACTTCATCAGAGCTGAAAACTGGCCGTAATCTAGTCCTGATCTTAATCCATAGGATTGATTTACTTGTCACGAGAATCAGCTTCGCGCTGTATCCCACACACAGCAAGGTGGGCAGAGGGAACCTAGTGTTAGGGAACTCCGTTCCCCACTTTCCGCCGATTTCTGAAGGCATCGCGACACTCAACAGAGTGGCGGAAGTCGCCACAACCAATCACGTTTTCAGTCATACTTTGAGCCCTTGCGTCACGAATGCTCTCGAATTATAATATATAAATATAATTCTTATAATTTATCGTTTTTAATTTGTTTTATGTTAATATGTCATTCTAATAATATGAATGTGTGTTAAAATATGCTGTGAAAATAAACATACATTTTAATAAAAAATTAAATAAAAAATTCTTTTAATTATTAAAAAATAAAAAAATCTTTTGATTGTGCATATAAAGGGCGAAATACGCCATTTTTTGTGGATTTTTTGGCATTTTGTTAGTATATAATCTGATGTCAACTTATATGTACTTTGTCAGTATATTGCAATTATCTTAAAAAATGTTTTATTCAATGTTTACAAAGGTCTTTAAAAAGAAGCAATTTGTTGATTGACCTGTTATTAAATGAAGCATTCAAAAATAAGAAAAAAAAACAAGTATAATAATAAAAATAAACAGCAAAAGTAAACCATTCCACTCAACCATTATCATAGTACTTTTTAAAAATGTGTAAAAATAATTATAACGCAAAAAAAGTCATTATGTACCACAAATTCTTCAACAAATTGAAATAGTTTATTAAGTACTACTTATAAACGAAGACCTTAAAGTATGTCTACTTAAAGTTTAAAGGATATAAAGTTTATTACATTTTTAAATATTTATACGAATGTTATAGCACTTCTATGATAGCTATAACAAGAAATAATCAAGCTATAAGGTAATGAATCATTCTATCAATGTATACATCAAATTTAATATCATATTGATAAAAAGTCAATTGCAAATAATCTATTATAACATGAATAATACAAGATAATGTTAATTAGATTACTCACCAATTGATTTAGTATCACAGTAACAACAGCTGTTATCTTAGTAAAACTGGATAGAATATCTGAAACAACACAGAATAAACATTTACATAAATATAATATCTAGATTATTTTAGGGAAATGAAAATTATGCTTTCTCTCTAGATGGGATTGAACTTATAACCATCAAGTTTAATTTCTAATGCACTAAAATGGTATCAGTCAATATCATACAACTAATTTTAGTTGTACTTTATCTTTAAATGTAGCTTATCTTTAAATGTATCAGCATTGCCTGATGTCCCAATTACTAGCTCAAAAATTAATTGTCCCGAACAGGACAGGCATAGTTCTGCTTTACACCTACACAGATTATTCCACACACTGTGTGAAAAGTTTTATTATTACTTTAAGATTTTAATTAGTGACTAATAATTTCATAGAAATACAAATAAGTTTATTTGTAGGTTACATACAATTATTCTGAAAAATTTACTGCTTTACATATTGTAAACCAAAATAATATTGTTTAAGTTTCATCTTTTTCCATCAAAAACATTTTATATTGATATCTATCACCAATAAAAGATTTTTAGTTAAATTTAAAACCCAAATAAATGGATAAAAATTAAATTAAAGCCTTATTATTTATTTTGAGGCCAGTTGTGTCACAGTGGCACAAAGTGTGACTGTAAAACTGATTGATTGTGGGCTCGATCCCCACTCAAGATGAAATATTTACTTAAATTTATATTTCCATTTCTTCGCTCTGGTGTCGAGGCAAAGCGCGGCATTGAGTTCTGCCACTCAACACGCAATGCCTCCAGAATTCGGCAGAACGTGGGGAACAGAGTGTCTTAACACTAGGTTCCCTCTGCCTACCCTGCTGTATGTGGGATACAGGGTGAAGCTTTTTTAATTTTAATTTTTAATTATTTATCCCGCCCGCTTTTGGTGAAAGAATTCTGCTTTTTTACTTAAAATTTACAAAAAATCCTATTTTTACCAAGAGAAAATCTGGCAATGCTGCTATGTATCAATAGTGACTTCATCATTCCTATTTATTCACTTATGCTAACTTTTTCACAGTACAGATACTAAATGAATATTCAATAAAGCATTCTTTGCTTTCTATAACACACACTTTGTGTAATATCATTTCATATTTAACTTGTTCTTAATAATAGATATGAAAATATTATTGAGGCAATTGTGGTGCAGTGGCAGTGTGTTACTGTAAATATGTAGTTTTGGGTTTGATTTCCACTGTATGGATTATTTAATATTTTAATTTCTTCACTTTGGTAACAAGACAAAGTTGAGTAACACCACTCAACATGAAAATTATCGTATACAGTAAAGCATACAGCAATCATAGCAAAACAAAGTCTAACTGTGCCATTTTACTGAATATTTAAATGTTTTAATGGTGTCAACATTGGATAATACTATTATTCTTAATAGGTGTTAATTATAATTAATTTTTGCTCATTATTTTTTTATTTCTCCTTCTTTTAAATGAATAAGTCAATATGACATTCAGTTATTTAAATGCCTATAAATGTTTACAATGTGCGAACCATGTGTTAACAACACTTTTTTTTCCAGTTCCAATTTGTGAGAATTTGAATGTTGCGTGCCCCAATTTGTCAACAACAGTGAGACAACAATGAAAATAATTTAAATAAAATCATTCAATTGGGGATCAGACTTACAATCATCATATTTACAAACATACAATGTCTTACTACACCAGACTAGGTAACTAGGTTATCAAGTTTAGTTTGACTAATAAGTGTGATGACTTTTACATGTGCAATATAAGAGTATGTATTAATTAATAATTAAAAATTGTGCAAGAGTGACTGAGTCAATATTAAAGTTTTAACAAATATAATAAATTTACAGCTTATTTATATAAGTTATTTAACATAAAACAACTATATTTGGTAATTATAATTACTAAATGATGCTTGCAAAATATTTTCCTTTTGGTGATCAGTTTGCAATTCAATATATTTAAATAATTTTTAAATTACTTCATTAACAGAAATATGTATATGGAATATAAAGAAATTAATAGTAAACATAGAAGTTATTGGATAATAATACAAAATATACATTACATATATAATATATAAGCTGATTTATGTAAGAGTGAAAGTTGATAGTTGGCAAATGACATTAAACACATTAAAATATACTGCTTATTATGCTTGCTTGGTGAGCAATTGTTATAAACAAAAAATATGCTAGCTGATGAAACAGTGGGCGTGTTCGTATTTATGAAAATAGAAATAATTTAGAACAGCGAGAAAAATAATTACACAATTTAACTCACCAAATAAAAATGCTGATATTATCACCACTGATGGTCATCACAGAACAATAAAGTAGGTACTTAATTGTAGCATTGTTAATATAAATTTCTAATATATTATACTAATGCAATTCCAGACAACGTTTGTCACCTCTTCATTTATCTTCAATAGATGACTAATATAGGTTATAAATATAACTGTTTACTTTTTAATCCTAAGGATGATTCATAAATTCTCGAAATTTGTTTACAATACTATAATTTACAACTGTACATATTACTTAAGCATAACTAGAAATAAAAAATAATTTAATATGAAAATGCATATCAGACACCCAACTCTTACTACTACTCCACTCCCACTCAGTATTGCCAACATACATAAATACATACTTGAAAATAAATTAATTACGGTTTTATCGAAGCAACTGATTTACCTTTGTTACAAAATCGTAACTTATACTTAAAACAGTGTCTTCAGTGGCAGATAGTCAAATGTAACACCAAAGTCAAAAAGTAATATTTTCGTAAAAAAAGGTTTGTATGTAGAATATGACATGTTACTATTGTTTTTTTAGAGTTCTTTGACTGTCAGACTGGTGTCTTTTTAGTTGTAGCACGGGCGGCGTATAAACGCGAAAAAACTTAAATTTAGAAACCAAACCAAACATCTCTATGTTACAAGTCGAAGTAACATTCGAGGCAAAACCGAAAAGTAACATAAAAGATTACAAAAGTAACTATCTGGCAACGTTAACTTCACCTTTTAAGATGTGATTTTTTTAGATGTAGAACCCCAATGATTACAAAGTTTAAGTAAAACACTGCCATCTATATTATAACTTTGTAAATAAATATTACATTTTGAGTATTGACATCTATGAAATAATAATTGAACCTTGTAAAGTTATAAATTCTATAACGGAGCGATAGAGGGAAGTACTTTACGGTGCTGTTGGAAGCTCGGCAAACCTTCACAGATGTATAAACGGGCTATTAGTTACTAGCGACCTGCTCGCGGTTTTATATAATTAATATTTTTCTAAACTGCATTACTTTCCTTTTCTAATAATAATATAATTTTACGAGTTCTAACACTTAGCACGCAATGCCTGTAGAATTCAGTAGAGTGTGGGGACGGAGTGTCTTAACACTATGCTCCCTTTGCCTGCCATGTGCGGGATACGGCGTGGAAGTGATCAATATATTTTTAAAAACAATATTTATTATTATATCTGTATATATAATAGAACTGTAACTCATCGCTGTCTCTACATGGAAGATATTTGAAAAAAAAATATTGGGGGCATTTATCCATGTAATAGAACCCAAAAAGATTTTTTCTCTGTTTGTCTGTATATTTGTTCTCGCTAATATCAGAAACGGCTTAACCTATTTAAATGCAGTATTTTGGCAACATTTGAGAATTCCGAATTTCGGTCTTTTTATAATCATACAATCTCGAGTTTTTTTAGTATTATACAAATAATAATTTATAAACAATATCAAAGAACAATAACAACAAAACATTAATAACTAAAAAGTTAGCATACTTTAAATTGATATAACTTTTATAATAGGATGAACAGAAAGACAGACAGACAAAAATGTTAAAATTGTTTAATTTTGTTTTGGTATCGTGTAAATAACTATATACACTTGAAAAACACAGTTATCGCTTGATAAACACACTTCGCGCACAGCAGGATAGGCAGAGGGGACCTAGTTAGTATTAAGATATTCCGTTCCCCACTTTCTGGTGAATTCTGGAAGCATTGCATGTTGAGTGGCGGAACTCAACGCCGCGCTTTAGTTCGACACCATAGCGAAGAAAATGGAAATATAAATTTAAATAGATATTTTATTTCCTGGAGCGTAGATCCCACCCGAACCCACAACCGGTCTCGTGTACAGTCACACTTTGTGCCCCGCGCCACGACTGGTCTCAAGTATTAATACATTATAATTCATTTCACCGAGTGGGAACTGAACCCACAACTTTTGTGTTTAAAGTCAAACGCTTGTGAAACTGCGCCACGACGGCGTCATTTAGTCATCTTGAATCGCTATACATTACTGACGATTTATTAAGTTAATATAATAAGCCCATCCCTTGGGAAAAACAGGTCAAATATCTAGGTGTCACTCTAGACTCTAGATTCTCTTTCAGACCCCACATCACGAATGTTTGCAATAAAGCAAAATTCGTTCTTAATCGTCTGTTCTGGTTGATAAACAAGCGGAGTAAAATGTCACTTAGACATAAGCTGACATTATACAAAACTTGTGTAAGGCCAATAATGTCGTACGCTTGTGTCGCGTTCGCGCACACTAAGCTTGCTCCCCTTCAAATTGTACAAAATAAATTCTTACGTATCGCATCAGGCTGCCTCTGGTTTGTACGTAACGTCGACCTACATAGAGATTTTGAACTGGAATCGATTAACGAGCACTGCAAGCGCTTAGCGACGCGCTACTTTGAGCGCGCAGGTTCGCACGCGAACCCCTTAATAAAAATGGCGTGCGATTACACACCCAACGCGCACCCTAAAAGAAGACGCCCGCGAAGCGTACTTTTAGACCCCGATGACGCCATTACGTTAGCAAACGCCCCGTATATAGGTAGGAAATACACTACACATACACGACACAAACACCGTCGTCGACGGAATCGACGACGAAGTCCAGTTTTTTCCACGGCTCTCCTGGGCCCGGCCGCGTCTCGGCGCGGTCGGGCCCAGCGGTTAGGGACCGTTAGCTCCCTTAGATTAGTCTAATTTTTTGTCCCCAGTCGCGGCTTCACGTCGCGGCTGGCTTTGTTTAGCATAGGGAAATTCCCAGCCCGCTCGTCGATTGTAAGCCGAGGTTCGAGCCCCGCAGGGGGCGCCCTTACAGTCGTCGACTCCTCTCAAGCAGCCAGGTAGTGCTTGCATTTCTTCTGGGACAGAGTACCCTCTTCCCTACCCACCCGGTGTCGCTGTAAAGGCCAATAGGGCTAACAGCAATTACCTCAAGTTCGAAAAAAAAAAAAAAAAATTAAGTTAATATAGATACGGTATTTAGGGAGACGGTAAGTACGCGTAATCTCCGATCCCAATCCTAAATCTTGAAATGTCGGTGCTTTTACCAATATACAAATGAAAACTAAAGATTCAGTCAATTCAGTAAAACAGTCGTACAAAACAACTGTTACGGCAGTTAGCAAATTTGTCGAACTGAGTAATTTAAATTGACATAACTTTTTCATTTATATACCGATTGTAATGAAATAAACCTTATATGTTAACAAAAACTTGCCAGAATCTAATAATGAAAACCACATTCAAATTGTTTAAGCTAATTCTGAGATTAGTGATACGGTAAACGTACAGACGAACTGACAAAAATTTTAAAAATAATTGTTTTGGGTTCTATTACGTTAATAAAGGTTCCCAATAACATTTTTTTTAATATCTTCCAAGTACAGACACCGACCCTCTTACGATTTTATTATAAGTATAGATAACTGCACCTTTTTGTGAGTATCATCATGGTAAGCCACTCCGTTCCTCACTCTCCGCTGCATTCTGGAGGCATTGCGTGCTGAGTGGCGGAACTTAACGCCGCACTTTGCCTCGACACCAGAGCGAAGAAATGGAAATATAAATGTAAATAAATATTTCATTTCCTCGAATGGGGATCGAACCCACAACCAGTCACGTTTACAGTCACACTTTGTATTATAAAATATATTATTAATTAGGAATGCAAAAGTTTAAAGGAATAACTCACACTCAAATTTAAACAGTATTAAATCAAGAATATTTCCAACGTGTCAATAGAATATGCAAATTTACTACCATTTCAGCTTGCTAGTCCGTGATAAAATGCAAATACTTAGGCCACTATTTATAAACCGCTCTTAAGTCTGAGATCGATCTTGAGATGCCGTTTACATTCATAGAATCGAGATCAATCTCAGATTTAAGAGTGAGACAATTTCATATAATAATTTTTTTTATTCAAAAAGACAAGGCAAATTAGCGTAAGGGTCACCTGATGGTAAGTGATCACCGCCGCCCATGACCCGTGTAACACCACAGGTGCGTTGCCGGTCTTTAAAGTGGATATAGACGCACTTTTTGAAGGTCCCAAACCCGTCGTATCGGTCGTATCGACCTGAAAACACTGCCGAAAGTAGGACATTCCACAATTGTATCCCGCGTAGAAGGATGTTCCTACGAAACCGCACAGTCGGGCAGTGCCACGTGTCCAGATGGTGCGGATGGTATTTGAGTTTGTGGTTAGAAAATTCGGCGGCAGATAACAGGTCATACAATTCTCTAGGACACTTCCCATGATAAATGCGATAAGCGATAATGCGATGCCACAGCGAGAAGACATCTCTTCGTAAAGCCAATGTGTCAAACCCTGAACATTGTGTCCAAAACTATTCGAATAGCTCTACGTGCTATGCGATCAAATGTGTCAAGCTGATAATGGCGTGCACCAGCCCAGAGATGAGATGAACCTGAACCTGGGCTCCGTACAGGGTCAATTAGTGTTTTGGCGTGAAGTGCTGTCTCGCTCTGTTGATGACCGCCAGTTTCTTTAAATCCAACTTGACCGCTGAGGCCCAATGTACTGGTGTTTTTTTTTGTGGATAACGCATAAACTTGTGCCTTCATGGAATTGAAATAAAACAAGTTCCTTTTAGCGTTTACTTACTTTTTGGAGTAATAAGCGACCACTGTGTTATCATCTGCATAGTAATGAATGCTAGAATCTTCTCACATGTCATTGATATGCAGAAGAAACAGCGTAGGGGACAGCGACCTTGATGCTGCGCTAAATGAGAAAGCTGGCGATCCACTTGCATAAATTCTCGGAAAGTCCATGAGATGAAGGTTTAGCAAGAAGCGCCCCATGTCATACTCGATTAAAGGCCTCCGCCATGTCCAAACTACCTGCCAGGTCCCCTACATTGCTTTCAATAGCATCAGTCCAGTGATGGGTTAGGTAAACCACAAGATCACCGGTTGAGCGGCCATGGCGGAAGCCATATTGACGGTCATTAATAATAATCAATCGGTGATCCTCCAGATAAATCAAGAGTTGGCTATTAATGATGCTCTCCATGACTTTTGAGAGTAGAGAGGTGATAGTAGCAGGCCTGTAGTCAGATGGATCGGAAGATCGCCATAAGAGCGCTCGTCCATGAATCTGGGACTACGCCGACTGAGTAAGAGTGCCAACGTAGTCAAATCGGTGTCAACTCGGAAGCAACAAAGAGGACAGAGCTCGCCTGACAGCTTTTTGATTGAACTTAACCTATGGCATTGAGCTCTGGCACTGAGAAATGGTCGGCAGCGTTGTTCCTTGGTCATCCAAAGTCGAGTTCGAGGCAAAGAGTACGCCCAGGTGATTGGCTTTCTCTTACACCGTTGGATCAAGATGTCATTGCCTGTGCGTAATGGCGGAAACGAAGGTTGCCAAGTGCCGCCGCCTTTAAGAGCGCTCAAAACTGATGAGTTCCGGAAGGGTAGCCCTAAAGTTTCTCGCCGATTTCGGCGATATGCTCGAATCTTGCTCTGGCAATTTTCCACTTAAAGACCAAGCCAAGCAACAAAAAGGCTAGAGAATTTTTAGAAGACAAATTTTATTATCAAAATAATAAGTTGAAGCCGCGTCCTGGCTGAAATTTATATATTTTTTACAGATTTTCGTTAATTTACATATAGGTAAATATATTAACAACTGGTTTTAAAAACCATTTAACAAAATATAAAAAATATAATTAATTATTGGCATAAAACAATGGCAGGATGTATTTTTACAACAACCATTTAAAAAATATAATGTAAAGTTTTAAATTGTGCATATATAATAGAATATTACAAAAAAATTTAATAAAATAATTAAAATCGTGAGAACTCTTAAACCTTCGAAACTTAATGCTACTTTTTGAATTACTTAAATTGCACATTTCATTTTAAAGATTTTAATTATTTGAAAATGCAAATCTGAAAAAAATATATCATTCTCAAGTAGAATCTCCTGAAAATCAAAATGGTTTAGTCATCTACAAATACCACTTAATATAGTCAATATAGTGTACAGTGAAATTTTAAAATAAATTTGGAAGGTAAAATCCTGAAGTTATGATGCAATGAATGAGGAAATGTAATAATTGAGCATTGTAATGAGATCATATCAATATCAATGTATTCTAACTTTTGTTATTGAAACAAAAACGACTACAAGAAGAGAAAGCTCTCTCTGGTCCTACTTGTTGGAATATTTATTGATTTGTTGTAGGTTATACTAAAATATTTCCCTCTAGATTGACCCAATTTCGTTTCGAGCCATTTATATTTTTATTATAGTAGCAAACAGCAGATCCTGGATTCATATGGATAAGTTTAAAAAAAAATGTAAATAATTTAAAGTCGAATCAACCAGTAAGCTTGTTTCTTATTTTTCTGACACTGCGTTTTCTCATCTCTGTGCAATCTGACCTTAAAAAGACATCAAACTGTTCATTTGCTAAATATTTTTATTTTTGAATTATAATATGAAAAATAATTTAAAATCGAATTAACCAGTAAGTTTGTTACTTATTTTTTTTGTTTCTACGCTTCTCTCTCTTCTTCTCTTTTTCTAATCTTTTGACTGCATTGACTTAGAAGCTTGATGCATTTCTCTACTCTAAGAGATTATACACAGGAATATTCTTTATTTCATCTCCTCGAGTGGGGGTCGAACCCACAACCAGTCGGTTTTACAGTCACACTTTGTGCCCCTGCGCCTCCAGAATTCGGCATTTTCCATTTCTTCGCTCTGGTGTCGAGGTAAAGCGCGGCATTGAGTTCTGCCACTAAGCACGCAATGCTTCCAGAATTCGGCAGAAAGTGGGCAATGGAGTGTCTTAACACTAGGTTCCCTCTCCCTACCCTGCTGTGTGCGGAATACAGTGTGAAGTGATTTTTTTAAATTTTCTTTTGTATTCTTTATTAATTTCCGCTTGATACCTATAGGCTATCTCGAGATAAATCCTCTTGATATACTGACAGACGGACAGCATAGAAAAACAATACAAGGGTTACCTGTTGAGGAACAGAACCTTAAAAATATTATGTTTGCCACAAAATTGCAATATGAGCTTTCCAACCCCATTCACCCTTTCAAGGTCACCATACTTTTTTATCATGAGAAAACGCCGCCCAAGTGGAAACTCGAGCGAGTTATGTGGGACTCAATGGATCAGTATGTGTAGGCCGTCCACGCTGCCCACTGACACTTTACGATCTTCCTCCTCGATAGCTACAGGCCGGGGCTACGGGAGACAGGGAATTCTTCGCAGTCAGGGTTGGTGAGGCATCCTCGGCGGTGACCTGACCTCTTACGGTGGATAACGAGTTCAGCAGGAGCCCCGTTCACCCGTTCCGCCGCTTCGTTTTCGAGCACCATTGTCTTGCAGAAGGAGGAGACCACGTCCCACGAAGACACGCGTGGCCGACGTCCCCGTCGCGACGATCCTGGTCAAGGCCCGCGCCCAGTTGAGACGCTCAGGCTGGGTACACCACCAGCGTGTGCTGGGTGGTCTCCTCGAGACAGTCGCAGTGGTAGCAACGCGCGTAATCCCCAACTTAAAGCTAACCTAAAGCAGACTCTACTATTCTGCTAATATACTAACCAAATCTAAAATAAAATTACTACATGACCTGATCTGACCTGACCATGAGGGGCTCACAAAAAATAATGTATAAAACAATTGCAATTACTATATTCATATAAAAGAATTAATTTGTTAGTTAACATAATAATATTAAAAATGCATGTCCCACGGGGAGTATTAAAAACAATATACGAAAAACCAGTATTAGGAATTAACTAAGTATTCTAACAAAGACACCTAGATAAGATCAAATAATTTTGAGGTTTTTGTTAGATAATATCACCTGATTTAGATTTTGAGGTTTTTGTTGTATGTAACTTAAAAACACTTTTTAGAAAACGTATAAAAATTTGTTTTTTTTACAAATTTTTGCTACTCAATAGTAATTACTAACAAATAATATATATTTTTAAACATCTATTTATCAGCTTCACGCTGTATCCCGCACGCAGTACGGTAGGCAGAGGGAACCTAGTGTTAAGACACTCCATTCCCCACTTTTTGCCGAATTCTGGAGGTATTGCGTGTTGAGTGGCAGAACTCAACATCGCGCTTAACCTCGACACTAGAGCGAAGAAATGGAAATATAAATTTAAATGGAAATATTAATTTAATCCACAATCAGTCGTTTTACTGTCACACTTTGTACCGCTGCCCCACGAACGGGCATTTCGGCATTTCGTTCATTTCGGCATTTCGTTCCCATTATGGAAAAAGAGATATAATTTATTAATATTTTCATTTCTTCATTTTGGTAAAATGACAAAACGCCTAAGCTACCTAATACGCGATGCTCCGAAAATTCCGCGGAATGTGAGTGAAAATCTTTAGTTTTTAATGTTTTGTTGTTTGATATTGTTTGTAAATTATTATTTGTATGATGATAGAAAAAACTCGACATTATATGATTGTAATATACAGGGTTCATTTTGTTCATTTCCAGACCAATTTTTTTTTTTACTTGCTTCGTTGAGTGACAAAAGATAAGACATTCAAAAATTTGAAATTTAACAAAATCCACAGACGGGCTAGTTAAAGCACAAAAATGGAGATGGGCCGGCCATGTCGCGCGTCTACAAGACCAAAGATGGACGAAAAAAGTTACAATTTGGCCGGGACCTCACGGGCACCGTAAAAAAGGGAGACCCCACGCTAGGTGGGAAGATGACATAATCAAGATAGCTAGCCCAGTCAAGGGAAGACTGGGCATCTTTGGAGGAGACCTTCACCTGTAAGTACAGGGGTTCTTGCCTAATACTCATACTTCAATATGTACATCAAAATATATATATATATATATATATATATATAGATATATATATATATATATATATATAGATATATATATATATATATATATATATATATATACTAACTACAATATGCTTATAATAATAATACTAACCGTAACACTTGTTTATTTATTCTATGAAATGTAACTACTAACTGAAGAAGCAAGAAATAAAAGGCTTTTTATTTTATTTATAATATACAGGGTGGAAGTGTCAGCGCTCCACTTACGGGAACAGCATATAGGGTAAAATATTTTAAACCCATATCTAAAGAAATTAATCAAGATACCTCAACAGTCTAACGACGTAGGATTTTTTTTCATTTGATAGGCTTATGTGTGCGTGCGTCGTTCTTGACAAATGGCTTTTTATATTACAACAATAATTTTATTGTTTATTATGTTTGAAAAAATCATTTTTTCATTTTTGGGAAATAAATAATCATTGTATTAGGCTTTTATAGAGTAGTTAAAACTGTGGTTTCATTTAAAGTGGTGCTGACACTTCCATTAGACTGAGCTTTCAATATTTAGGATTCTCCAATATAAGTTGACACCTTCTCAGGCAGACGCGAAGTCCTCGCAATTTCTTAATGATAGATTTGTGGAGCAATATATAATCTATATTTTAATCCGGAATTTTTACTTTTGCGAAATCGGAATTTATGTGGGAAAAATAACGTTTGCAGAGTGTGCGCAGTTACTGTTCCTAGTACCTAGACAAATATGAAATATTAAACATTTTTCTATTAAATATGACAGACAATTCTTGCAAGCAGAATCAAATCAATTCCTAAAAGAATGAAATTTATAAATATTTAATGTACAGCAATATAGATAACCAAACTAAATAAAGTTATCCTCTTTTTTGTACCTCAAAAGGAAAAACAACGGAATCCTTTTAGGATCACTTTGTTGTCTGTCTGTTCGTATTCCAAGACCATTTTACTTGAGATGGCGTTGAGGTTTGGTGAAATTAATATTTATATTCAGGCTTACAATTCCTTGGAGATATTATCCATATTATCCATCCTTATAGAAATTAAGCTTCTAATATAACGCAGTGAAAAGAAATGAGCAGTTAAAAGAATGAATGAAATTTATGTATCGTTTTTATTTCATTTTGTATAAAATTCGCCAAGAAATCAAAACTGACTTCCCGTAGACCTACAGTTACGAAATTTAGGCTGAAGTAAGAACTTACAATATAAATATTAATACAAATGAAGGAAAAATCCGAAAAGTAAAAATTTATTTAGTTAGATATTTCATAGAAAAAAATCTTAGAAACTTATAATGTAGTTCCTTTCATTTGTAAGTGCACATGAAAGAAAGGAAGAAAGAAATGCAAGATCAGTGTAAATGGTAAGATATTAGAACATATGGTATATTTGGGAAGTATGTTCGGTAGAGATGGAAGATACGAGATGGAAAGGCGGAAAGGCGTATCGCTGCCGGTAACAGGGTTTATGAGACGGCGAAACGTCAACACGGCTGCACCTTTGGCCGTATACGTTGCAGTGTTGGTACCGTGAAATCAGCTTAGGTGATCGAATCCGTAATGAAGAGATACATAGAATGGCAGGTACTAGCGAGGATGGCACGGTGAGTATGAAGAAGAACGTGCTCAGCTGGTTTGGGTACGCCGAACGAATGAATGTAGAAAAAATGGCAAAAAAGATTTATGGCGGAAAGAAATAAGTATGCAGAGAACATAGTGTTTGGCAATCCGATCTCTTTGACTAACCCGCTAGGAATAAAGAGTGAAACTAGATTATATTAAGTGCAAACTTAAGTTTGTTAACTTTATCCGCCACAACACAAAATCTATAAGGTATTTCCTAATCACAATCCTGAAATCAGTACAGAACCCTCTGTGGGCGAGTCTGTCTGAAGGTATGGGTCCAAAAAATCTGAAATTTTCGATCAGTTTTGACCTTTTAATAAAAATAAACAACAATTTTCTGTACATAATATGTAGGTATATAGCTTTTTGGCCGCTCTGGTTATGTTCCATATTCTTTCTTTTTTTTAAAAAAAAAGAAAAAGATGTAAAAAATCGGCCTTTACTTCTCTAATTTATTTATTATCACTTATTTAATGCGTGTGTGTATATATGTAACTATAAGTTATTAATATGATGAGGCGTAGAAAGGTATTTTTTTTTATCTTTTAAATGTTCTCAATTTGCAATAGTCCGTGTTACTTAAGACTTAATTCCTCTGCTCAAAGGATTAGAGATTGCTATCAGCCGTAAGAACGCATTCGGATCGGCTCTGAATTAATTTTAAGATTTTTTGTAATTTTTCTATAACAACTTTGTGTGCAATAAACCTTTTCTATCTATCTATCTATTTATGTTATTTATCTGTTTTTCTTTAACTTGATTTCATCTTTTTTCTGCGTAAATTATATAAAAATATATATTTCTAGTCATATAACCGTTATTTTAATTTATATTTCTTTTTTTAAAATTAGGTAAGTGGGGAACGGTGTGTGCACTAGGTTCCCTCTGCCTACCCTGCTGGGTGCGGAATATGGCCTGATTTTTTAATTTGATTTTTAATTTTAATATTACTTATCAACTCTCAAACTTGTTAGATAAATTAGTCTAGTCTATATTGGTGAAAAAAGTTTAAATCTGGTAAAATCTGATGTAAAGTACATAATCTTTAGCTCACTATCATTTAAATTATTTGCATTATCAGATTAAATAATAATGGATAATTTCTATAGCCTATACGATAAGATCTATTGTTACGGATACGGCACGTTCAGTGATAAGTGAATATAAGATTTTGTTTGTAATTTGAATTAGTGGTTATCAACATGTACTTATAATTTAATTGATTTATACTGATAACAAAAAAAAATCAACTTCACACTGTATCCCGCACACAGCAGGGTAGGCAGAGGGAACCTAGTGTTAAGACACTTCGTTCTTCCGTTGAGTGGCAGAACTCAACGCCGCGCTTAACCTCGACACAAGAGCGAAGAAATGGAAATATAAATTTAATACTGATAACAGTTAAAAATAATATTAAATTGATGTTAAAAATGAATAAAAAAATCTCAATCTATAATTTTAAGAGGCTTTCGTGACATTGTATTTGTAAAAACATTGTGTACACACAAATTTCAGTTCAAATTTTTATACGTTTTCTTAATGTGGAATAACACTTTAAAATTATTAAAAATATATTTAAAAAATAATATTCCCTCTTGCCAAACGATAATTCTAAGTAATTCTCCTATCTCCCTATCTCCAATCTCCCTACAGAGACGCTAATAACATAAATGAGTTATTGTTACACTCGTAAAGCAAACTCGACGTAGCTCGATGAGAACGTATGGCTTAGTTGATCAGAGCGCTTGAACGGTTTCTAAAGAGGCCCGGGTTCAAATCCCGCTACGTTCAATTTTTTTTACGTTTTATATGTTTTCTTAATAAATATTGTTTAACACACCTAATTACGTCGAACTCTAACTCTCCCACCCACTTCTAATTCTTCTAACATCATGAAACTATTCTTGAATTCATGAAACTATGTCCCGTCTCGGGAGAAGGCCCGTCTTTTCCGGGCTATCGTCGCTTTCAGGATGCCCCAAGGTTGCAGGAGGATCACCATGTCTCTCTTGCAGGAGCTCCTCTAATTATAATGCAGGAAATATTAGATGATGTAGTGGTGACGAGTGTTGTTAAGTGTTCACTTGATGTTTGTAGGTGCAATTTCCACTAAGCGTAGCAAATAACATTTATTTTTAATCTACCAGTTGGGTAAGAGAAAGCACAGTGGTTCCGCAGCTCAACAAAGTCTCTCAACCGTTAGGTTCTCACTGGCCTCCCTATTATTTCCGGAGGTGAGTAAAAAATATTGGGCAACAGCACACATACGACGCTGAGAAAATAGGCAATAGATAGATGCCATAGCCATGAGAGATTTTGATAGATAAAATAATATCAATTTCACAGATTATCATAATAATTTCAATGACATTATAATATATTTACTTAATATTTGTTGGTATAGTTAATGTAATATTTTTTTTTTACATTAAAATGTACAGTTACCAAAGATATAAAAATTGATTTCTTAACTTAACAAATAAGCAATCAGTTGGTCATTTACAATCGGCAAAAAATAAATGTAATTTTGATGCGCGATTTGTTTCAATAATTCTCTGAATAATATGAACGCTTGTGGTAGGAAAGTTAAAATAAAAGAAAATTGACCTCCTTAAGCAAATTAATGTTATGAATTAAGTCATTGAAGTAATATTAATATTAATAGTATATTACTTACCTATACAAATGAAAATTGGTTTTAGTAAAGCTAATAATTATGTTATTTAATAATATAGTAATTGAGGCCAGTCGTGGCGCAGTGGCACAAAGTGTGACTGTAAAACCGACTGGTTGTGGGTTCGATCCCCACTCGAGGAGATGAAATATTTACTTAAATTTATATTTCCATTTCTTCGCTCTGGTG